>CM076569.1:161298865-161379308 GCA_034641835.2 Pinus albicaulis | reverse complement strand
ACATCATGGAATTTAAATTTAGCGTTAACTCATTGAACACCCTTGTACATTCCTTGTTGATACTTTGAAAGTAATACGTTTTGAAAAATAATTTGTTTATGGATTCTATTTTCCACATTCTCTCAACCATATCAAAAACCTTCTTATAATATTTGAAACCATCTATACAACTTTTCATTTGTTTCGATAGGAATTAACATATTGAAATATTAATTGTATTTATGTCTTGTGTGCTAAGGAAGGGAGGTCGTGAACCTTATGGGAAGAGATAGTATTTGTTAAGTTAGGAGGGATATTTTTTATGAGATAGAATAAATTTAAAATGCTTCTTAGGATTATGTAACTTTCGAACCATAATTACAAATTTATTTATTTTTTTACTTATCATTTAGTTGCTAAAAGTTGAAGAATTTATGTTGGTAAATAATTAATTAGGTCTATTTAAATCATTTACCACTTTTGGGTTTTTCGTTTTCGTGGTTTCATTCATAATTTCACTTTTTTGCATTGTCAATTTCAATTTTTCACACCACATGTGCACAGTCAAAGGACATAAGGTCTTTCCCATACCAAAGTATGTTCTTTTAAAAAATGTTTTCTTAGTGATATGGGTGATTTAGAAATGATTGGGAGAGCAAAATTCCTACCACTAAGCCAAGAATTTTAAATTCAACTGAATTTTAATATAACCAACTAAATCCTGCAAAAAAAGAATAAAACAATTAATGTTAGGGTTGTGGATTTAGGCATTGAAATGACACACCATGATATTTCAAATTTAAAAATAATGGTTTGAGTCCTAGGTAGCTTAGAATCCTATCTAGAGGTTTGTTTTCAAAATAAGGATGCACTCCCATTTTATTCTCATGATTAGGTTGTAATCATGAGGCTCTCGCTCAAGAGTGGACCTTCCCAAAATCTTGTGACATCTTGTCACAAACAAAACCATCAAACTGAAAACACATCATGCAAGAAACATAGCTCGCTGACATATCATTTTTCTCCTTCAAAGAAAAAAAAAAATTCACATCATGTGAATATCTCCATGTACTCTTACATATTGGTGTACAAAACCATCAACCAAACACAAGTCGACAAAACATGCCTCTTCAAACAACTGACTCTCAAGTCAAATAATAGAGCTCATGTACAAATTTCCATATTTGTTGCATTTAAGTGTGTAAACATAACTCTACTTTCAACATCTTGCTTCATGCAACATGCACCATACTTTGAATTTGCAAAGAAATTCATGAAACATCAAAATACATGCAAGGCCTTAATTGGATAAGAAATCTAACCATCCCTTACCAAACCATTTCAATGGCGCTTCTTTCAACTGCACTTCATCATCATGTGAATCATCCTAACCCTCATCGATTATGGAATCCTCTTTTCCATTCTTGTCAATATCTCTTTCCACCTTCTTCAAATGTCGTGGATGACTTGTTGGATACAAAGTCCAACACTTGTCTACAAGGTGACCTTTCTTATGGCAATGAGTGCAAAACAATTGCTTCTTATTTTCAACGTCATTTTCCTTGTCCAACGGGCCTTTGACTTTTTGCCTCATTTATTTAGAAAGTTTCATGTGCATGGATATCTTCTTCCAAAATCTATAAACATTATGATTATTCAAACCACAAAAGGAACATGCAAAATTTTCCAAATCTAATGTGAATATTTACCATGTTTATCATAATCAAAAGAAATTTGATTAAAGGCAAATCTATACCTTGAACATTCACCTTTGTCGCCTTCTTGAGGAGGTGAATTTGATGAGGTAGTGGCTCTCCTCTGAATACTAGCAATGAATTCAATGACTCTAGAGCTTTCAACATCCTCTTCTTTTACATTCTCATTAGCTGCAGGATTATTAACATCTTCCTGCAAAGTGGGTGTCAAACTTTTCCATTCATCGTGAACACAAACTTCACAAGCTTGAGGTAATGAACACGAAATGAAATTCCTTCTTGGAATAGCTTCATGTGCCTCCTTGGCTTTGGAGCATTCTCCATCATGTTTTCCATAACCAAGACCCAAATAATTAGGCCTTTCCTCAACAACATTTGGCTCAACTATGCCTTGTACATGTTTGCCTTTAACCCTTTACTTTCATAGCTCATTTTCATCAAAAATTTGGACCGTATTCCTCTAGTGTGTCTCTCAAAAGCACATACACATTCATTTTGAGAGGAAATTGAAGACAGAAACCAATAGCTAATTCTTCTAACTAACCTTGACTAAAATGAGCTAAATTGTACTTTGATACCAAATTGATTTGAATATGGACAAACTAGTTTTTTTGTGCTATCTCCCTCATCAGTTAAATAAAAATGTGTTTAGGATCGTCTAAAGTTAGCCAATTGGGAAGGGGTTTATGTGTCAAGATTTAAGTGTATTTTGTGAGAAATTTATGAGTTAATTAGCTTTTAAAAACTCATGTGTACAACAAATAAAATGCAAAATTTTTATTTTGAAATTTTTTTTCCCTCAATCCAGATTCCGATCATTGGACATGTAAGAGGAAGAAAGATGGAATTCACTTTTCAAATTATAGACCTTGTCTAAACCAAAATAAAATAGAGGTTCGGTTTTCAAATACATTCACTTATTTGGAAAAATTCTAGCTACCAAAATTCCATATGCCAATCTACCTCCCAAGAAATCCATTTATTACACCACTGGTTAGTTTTTTGTCTTCCTATATTCTTTATCAACCTCTTCTAGTGATTCTTGAAATGTGGTTACTTAAATCCTTCCTAAAAATTTGAGCTCTAAAACGAGAAGACATGCAAGGTCATTTTAAGTCATTCCTCTACCCAATTATAAAAACCAAGTGAATATTTCTACATATTGATTTCCGTCCCATAAACTGTACAATATAGGTCAATTTTTTCCTTTAACTTATTTAAATATTGTTAGCGCACAATTGTTCAATGGTCTGATGAAATTTCATTGATAAAGGCATGATTATGCCAATCCATGTTGCATATTTCCATTAACAATGTTTACTTACATGTAAAACAATGTTGTCTCTACTTTTATGTTATTTTGAGTTTGCTTTTAGTGCTAAAATTGGAATATATGATATTAATTTATGACTTGAAATTATAGCTGCTGAGATACTATTCTTTTTCTCAACTATATAGTTATTTCTAGTGCTCTGGGTGCTTTCTTCATATTTTTTTGTTTTTTACTAATTGAAGGGATTCGTAATTCTATATTTTACCATATTGCTTGCTGGTTCCATGTAGATTTAATTGACATATAATAGGTGGTTTCTATTTTTGGGATGTCTGTAAAGTTTTTGGCACATCATATTGAATTTCTATAATGTGTAGCTCCCTAACATTCAGATTTAACCTTCATTGAAAAATGTGAGGGGGGTTTCAAATTCACATTGGATAACACCCTCCTCTGGGATAAAAAAGTTTGAAAAACACAATAACAGAGAAACAATTAGTGACATCACCAAAAGATGTAGCCTCTTCAAGGTATCATATCCTCTCATCAAGGGAAAGAATATATTCACCAAAAATGTCCTATAGAAATGATGGTTTAAGAAACAAAACCAGACAAAAACCTTCAGTGAGAACAACAAAATCTAAAACCTCTTCAAGGTCTTCAATCTGATTGTAAAGTTAAATTGTGTCTTGATCAAGTCCAACAACAAATAAACATTCAGTGACAACACCAAAATCTACAACTTCTTCAACGTCTTCTAAACCATCTTCAAAGTCAATATTGTGTGCATCAAATTCCTCAGCAAGGTCATCAATGGAGTCATCAAACCTACTATTTCAAACTTCAATGCCAAAAATAAGTCAAAAGAATTCAATTTCTCCTCCAAAACCTTCTTCTCTGAGCAAAGCTAGCATCATGTCATCGAGAAATTCAGTAATTCCACAAGGAAATTCTATCAAAGTTAAAACAAATCCTTTTCATCCATATTTAATGCCTACTTTTTTAGGTGGAACACCTCCAAATTTAAGGACCACAATGCCATAAAATACAACTTTACCTAATAGGTGTAGACCTAGAACCCCCAACTTTGCGTGACATGTACAATTGAATATCTTATGGTAAGCAGTGTGAGAAGAGAGTCATGGTCACTGAGTTGAGCAAGAGAAATAGTTTGGTATGACAACCTTACTCGTGATAGGTCTAGCTAGCAGACTACCAAACTACATGGTAATGGCATTCAAATTGTGAAAATTCCCATTTCACTTGGAAATAAGATGGTAGAGGAAGGTATAGATGAAAGGAGATATCCATCTATGGTAAAGAAATCAAATAGTTCTATCAATTCCACCTTGCAACTCTAAGAGACATTGAATTAAATTTCATCTCAAGACAGGGCTTTGGGAGGACACTCTCAAAGCCAACCTTCGTTATGGCTTTGAAACACATGGTAAGTATTGACTCAGCAACCTTATTTGCATAAATTTTTCTAGCATGGACCTTAATGTCATAGCCTTCTTTTGCCTAAAATGAATGCAAATTTCCTTGCAATTTGGCTTGCAACATTCATAATTAATGCTCATGGAACATGATTGTGTTGCAATTGTGATAACATCCACTCTATGCAGAAGCTTTAATAAAAAATGATCGAAAATGACATTTTTGCTCTGTTTTTTTCAAGATTTAAGGAAAATTACACCAAGTAGCTTCCAGCCTCATATGACCATCATTTCAAACTCATCTCAGGATATTGTCCAAGTAAGAGCCACCAAAAGCAAGAAATCTAGTATACATGACTCTCCAATTTCAATTAGTAGCAATGAAAATTCTAAGTATGGTGCAAACATTGCTCCAGATCCTCAGTGGGGCATGTTTGACGACAATAATTTGGGGAGTGAGAGAGGGAGATGGTAGGAGAAAAAATTCAAGGAATCCACAGGAAATTGAAAAATATATAACTAATAAGGTTTTGAATAAGATCAAACTAAAAGTCCACAAGATATGAAATAATTTGTGCCATTGAGTTGCTACCCGGATAATAGATGACATCTGGCATAATATTGTACACATTTTGTGCTTAACATCATGAATATTGTTAGTAATGGGTAGTTAGTGTGCATCAATTTCATTGTTCAATCATCATGAGGATCATGGCATCATGTCCTACCATAGCTTTTTTCCTATTCATTTCTATAGTTCTAATGCGATGGATGTTCTATGGAAGAATGTTTGAACATGATGAATCCTAGTTTCAATGTTGAAAGTTTTTTTTCTAATTCATTTTCAATATAAAATGCTTCCTTTAACTATCAATAAAATATATTACATGTTAGTAATGTCACACAAAATGGTTCCCAGTTGAGAAGTCTCAACGATTGAAAAAAGTCGTGAAAATCCCTTGTGTCTATAAAAAGTTGCCCAACAACATAAACCCTATCAAAATTGACACATGGACATAAATTTTAGAAGCAAAATTTCTTTAAATATACTTGAAATAAGAGGGGGAAAAACCAAAATCCTTTACATAAAGGCACAAAAGCAGTTTTCATAGATTTCCAAACAATTCACTAACTATCATGATGAAACTTTCAATTAAAGGGGTACCTTATTTGTCATTAGGAATGGACCACAACCATTATTATTTCCCTAAAAAATTGTGATAATGTAAATTAAAACATCATTAACATGATAAAAATATTTGGTTGGCTTCTTATTCTTTGAAATAATAAGGAAAATTGTTAACAACTTATCAATCTGGGGTAGTGGTGGAGGACTACATGGACTAGCTATGGTGATTCTTGCCTTTAGCAATCAAAAAAACTAGATTCATGACTTGGCCTTCTACTAGAATTTTTTGATTCCATAGAGAAAGCAGCTTGGAAGTATGAGAACCAATAAATTGTTTCCTGCTCATAGTGCAAAGAGATACCCTAAATATTCCTGCAATTGGCATAGATATTGCACATCCTACTAACTTTTGCATTTGAAAAAAAAATTGCATCTAAATAATGAAGTCTTGCATATGTAGTTTATTTGTTTTCCGAAATAAAAATTTGACCATCTTAGCCATTGTTAAAATCTAAACAAGAATTATTTCTTCTCTTACACACTTGAGAAATAGAATTCCATCTCTAATAATCTATTGAGGTCTATGGAAGTTAATGGCCTAAGACACTTTGTAACCTAAGAGAGAAACCTGTTAGAAATGGGTGAAGTTGGTATTACACACCCAATTGGATAACCTCGAGGAGAAAACATTTCT
Organism: Pinus albicaulis; assembly: GCA_034641835.2. Classification (NCBI taxonomy): domain Eukaryota; kingdom Viridiplantae; phylum Streptophyta; class Pinopsida; order Pinales; family Pinaceae; genus Pinus; species Pinus albicaulis. The sequence goes on along the minus strand of CM076569.1, from coordinate 161,373,082 downwards.
CCCACTTTATTTGTTGGCATAACCTAGTAAGTGTTATTCACTAGCATGTATTTTGTAAAGGCCTTGACCTAGTTCCAATTCAACTCCATCCACCAGGTTGTAGAGGATTCGAAGCCTAATTTCATGAAAAGTAAGTTGGGGATGATCACATTAACATGCTTGATGACATGTCTATGAAGATTAACTACCTTGAACTATTTTTCTGCGTAGGGAAAGAGACACATTCCCATGTCTGAGCATGAAAATGTTCTTTGATATTGTTAATGCCTCTAGTGTTTACTTCTACAAGTTCTATAGGTAAAGTCTGTAAAGGGCCAGGTAGCCTCTGGATCTCATCCTTTATGAAAGGTGACATATCTATTAAAAGCCCCTACAGTCAATCTATGGAATGGATCTAAATAGAAGTTCTTCATTTTAATATCCATTAAACACAACAAATTTAAGGTAAACTATGTGCATGTGTCATTTCTCCCACAAACTAAAGTGTATAAGTGGTAAATTTTATACCAAGTGTGCTCCCACCATGTAAAGCGCAATTTGGTGAACTTAGATCATTTTTATAATTTCTTTTTTGCTTAAATTGAGTTTCACACATCAATTATTGCTTTGAAAGTTGTGTTCTACATAATTTGTGTACACTAAATTACAAATTGATTTTCTGAAATCTATTTTGTGTAAATGTCCACCAATAGATATATATATCATGGAGGATGAACGATGAAGATCAGCTGAATCCCATATGGAGGTTCAAGGATCGAGAGATGTTCACGGTATTTAAATATAATCTTAAATCTCCATACATGTATGTACATATGGAATTGATTTTTTATTAACTTTGTGAGTTAAATTAGTTGTTAATAAGTTTCATTTTTTAATTTTTAGGAGGTAAGAGGAGAATGGTTTCTACTCCATCCATGTAGCGTGCCCATGGTTCAACCAGTCATGGTATGTTTCACGCAATTGAATCAATGAATATGTATATGTATTTATATGTACACATGAATGTATTTTTCATTTGATTATAAATTTGTATTTGTTTATGAAGCTTCTCTCTCATCTCGAGAGGTTGGTGGTGGTTCAAATCCACCTAGAGGGACATCAATTAGTGGTAGCAGGTTGCGTGAAGGGGGTGATATTTATTCCCCCGAAGGCCAATCAACGGTTGTTGGTTCTCATCAGGGTCATTTTGGGTCTGGTTCTCAGTAGGGTCATTATGGGTCTGGTTCTCAGCAGGGTCATGTTGGAGAAGATGCTAACCAACAACGTCAAGGTTGCCATCAATTTCAATATTTTTTTCATTAAATTTGTACAACTTTTTTTACATGTTTTTTTTCTAATATACGAAATTTTATATATATTGATGCAGAGGCCGAAAACGTTCCAACTAGTGGTCAAAATAGATGCAGGGCAGACCGCTACATTCAAGAAGAAGGTTGTCTACCCAGCACAACTTATCCGACCGACATTACTGATATACCATGGGAAACCAACATGGCGCAATGCACCTTACAAAGGTGTGAAAGACTTTATGCAAAATTGCAGAGAGATCTCGTGGCTTTGTATCTACCTGCTAAGAGTCGACAAAGCCTTGAAATACTTACACATTCATTGGGCGAAATTGTAAATGTGTACAAAAATCTTAGGCCAACGACTGATACATTTGTAGAAGTGATGAGAAAGAGAAAGGAAATAGTAATGGGTTCAGATAAATTGGAGGATGTAAAACAAAAAGTTACAAAAGAAGTGTCCAAGTCAATGTTTAATTTCACGGAAGGGCTAAAAAGAAAAATGTTGAAGGTGCAATATTTCAAGCACCCAAACATAGCTCGTTATTTGTATGATAGGCACCTTGCGGCCTATGGAAGGCTCCCATGGAACGACAAGGTTCCTATTTATTTTGCACAAATGTTTTATGCAGAATTTTTTTTGGGTATGAAACCCAACTACAATGACCTTCCGTCAGAATTTTTTGGCCCGAGGAAAGGTCGATTATATGACCGTAAGGGCGCTAAGCGAGAAGTGGAGTTGCCTCGCCCTGAGCCGCCATTGGTGAAACTCTGCGGTCAGAGATGGATGCGACTTCTCAAATAATTCGGGAAGCAAGGGATGTTATGATTGACAATGTTTACAGCGGATTGGGTGGAGTCGATGTTTTTTTAAATTGACAAAGAGCGCGTGAAAATGCACGTGCCAATTTTGTGTACTGTACAGATGAGGAGATTGACAACATGAATGTTGAAGATCTCCGAATATATGCAAAAAATTGTCGAAATGGTTTGCAAGACCTAATTCTTCATGAGGAAGAGGGCACCGGAACGGTATGTGTTAATGACCTTAGGGTTTGAAATTATTTTAACATACATATACATGTGTACAATTTGTAATAAATACATGTGTATGTACATGTATACATTTATTTGTATGTACATTAATCTAACAAAAATGTATGATTATATATTAAAACACCATTTGCAGTTCTCACACATGATGCATGACGAAAATGTTAATATCACGTTCGGGACCTCTGGTTCAAACAATGCAGATGGGTCTGACCATCAAGATATGTTGGCAAATGTTAGTGTTTTTTAAGTGATTTTAAAATAAATAATTGTGCACACATGTACATGTATGTATATATAATTTGATAAAATGTTTTAACAGATACCGATTCCGTCCGATGTTTTTGGGATGGCGGTACCTTCTTGTTCCTTGGGAGATGTACCTTCTACTTCCTTGGGAGATGAACCACAAGTATGGACAATTTTTCACAAGTTTAAAATTTATGTTTAAAAGTCATATATATATAGATATTCCACCTCAAAAAGTTACATTAAAAATTGATATATATATATATATATATATATATAGCGAGAGAGAGAGAGAGAGAGAGATCTATATTTTGAGTTATTTAAAAAATTTTGAATTTAGGTTCCTATAGAAGATTTCTTTAATCCGTGGACTCTAGCGACGGAGATAGGAACATCCACAAAATTTGAACAAGTTGTCTTTAATTCCTTTTTTTAATATTATTAAAAATAAGTTTATATATGTACATGTGCATTTTCATTTGAAAGTTTTTAATATATATATATATATATATATATATATATATAACTGTACATGTATATTGTACAGTTTACCGCTGCAGATGTTCCTATGGGGGCAGAACTTGTTCATCAAATGGAGAGGGAACCTCATGAGGTATTGCATGATTTTTTTGTTATATTTTGTTTTTTACATGAAGTTCTAGATATATATATTCTCACTCATTTTTAAAACATCAAATTTTAATGTTCAAGTACATGTGCATTGTGTATGTAGGTTTTCCATGATGCTTCACATGATAGTGCGTGGATTGAGACCCTGATAGGAAAGACACTAGATCCGTCTCTATTTGATGGACATGATTTGTAGATTTGATTTCAAGATTTAGATGGTCTTAAAATTTGTTAAACTTGATACAGTTTGATAATTGTGAGATCTACCATTTTTGGACATATTTTATTACATTGTTAATATACTTTGTTTTATTTAATTTTTGGATGGTTTTAGTACTTTTGGCATGTGAATGTGAAGTAATGTTGTCATCTATAAATTAATGTTTTCATCTGAACTACATTTGGCATGTTATGTAATGACATGTGTTATAATTTGTTTTGTTTTTTAAATTTAAGTTTTGGATGCTTGGAGTACATTTGGCATGTGAAGTAATGTTGTGATCTATAATTTTTTGTTAAATTAAAAGTTAAAATTTTTGGATGGTTTCAATCTACATTTGGCATGTGATATTTAATGTTAAATTTTTTTATTGGATAGTTGAATTATAATTGGCATGGCATGTGAAGTTTTGAAAACTCAAGTTTTGGATGGTTTCAATCTACATTTCGCATGTGATATTTAATGAGCTTTAAATGTTTAATGTTTTAATGTTGCACAATATATAATCAAAAGGTTTTTAAAACTTAAGTTTTGGATGGTTTCAATCTACATTTGGCACATGTGGTATATAATGTTAAATGTTTCTATTGGATCTAGTTGAACTATAATTGGCATTGCATGTGAAGTAACATTGCACAATATATATAATCAAAAAGTTTTTAAAACTCAAATTTTGAATGGTTTCAATCTACATTTTGCATGTGATATTTAATGTTTTAAAAGTTAAATGTTTTAATGTTACACGATATATTATCAAAAGTTTTTAAAATTTTAAAATTTTGGATGGTTTCAATCTACATTTGGCACATGTGGTATATAATGTTAAATGTTTCTATTGGATATTTGTTCACTATAATTGGCATGGCATGTCAAGTAATGTTGCACAAATCCATTTTGAATGGTTGAAGTACATTTGGAATCTTAAGATTGCTTTTGATCTCTACATGTAGTCTTGTTTGAATGAAAAAATTTCCAATAGGAAGAACATAGATTTTCAATGCAACTAACCATGTATCAATTGAGCTCTAATTGAAAAAAGAGTTTAAAGAAGTAGATATATGTACAAATTATCCCTTTAATTTTGATTGGAAATATAATTCTAGTACATATATATGTTTTTTGAATTTGGGTCAATGTCGTTAATGCACTCAAATAGGTAGCCTTGTTGATTTATTTACATTGTGGAAACTTTTTACCAGAAAATCCAACTAGTTTTTCATCAATGCACATAGAAAAACTACTTGGAACAATTAATTGCATTCTAGAAAATATCTATCCAATACAAGTAACATTTTTCATCAATGCACATTGAACATATCCGACCATTGGACAAACAAATTTTGTACTAGATTTTCAATCAAGAATAGAGATGTGGGTCAAATCCCACCAAAAGTTGGAGAAGTGCTCCGAGTCTCTTGTCTGAAAGGAATCTTCGTACAAAACTATACTGCGGATGATTTATTTACATTGTGGATACTTTTTACCAGAAAATCCAACTATTTTTTCATCAATGCACATAGAAAAACTAGTTCCAGTTAATTGCATTCTAGAACATATATATTGAGTACGTAAATAATTTTTCATCAATGCACATAGTAAAACTACTTGAACAATTAATTTCATTCTAGAACATATATATATATATATATCCAATACATGTAACATTTTTCATCAATGCACATGTATAGAAAAGCTACTTGCAGTTGATACTAGAGCACGTGCTTGTACCAAAAAATTTGTACATGTGCAAACACTTGCACAAATAACATAAGAAGCTCAATTTTTAGTTGATTACTGGAAGTTATAAAACATATTTAATCAAAAGAGAATAAATTTTTGGACAATTCAATCAAAAAAATTCTAATGGAATTCCATCTTCAATAATCCGTTCATGATCGGATTTTGACATTTTCCATCTCTTAATTTTCGATTTTTTCTTTGATTGAACTTCTATCAGCTTTATGCGTGCTGCACACACCAAGTGACTATATTGACAACTTATGGAATCAGGTTCATAGTCTTCAAAGTAAACAAAGTCTCCACTTTGATGAGTTTGTCTGAAAAAATAACCTTTCAATATAATAGACCCTCTGTCATATTGAAATCCGTGATCATTATAGTTTTGTAATAATTTCATTTTTCGTTCAGTGCAACGCATCAAATAATACTTCACATTTTCATCGTTTTCAATAGGTGCAATTACAGCAAAAAAATCTCCTGCACAATAAAACAAACTTAACAAAATTATACGTATTTAAATTTATTTATAGATCTTTAAATCATTAGAAAGTAATTCAAATGTTACCTTCTCTAACAAGATCAGAAACTCAATCACCATCAGATGATATTGTAGTTTCCTCTGATTGCATTTCTTCAAACATTGCAACAGACATTTTGCCCTTTGTATTTAGCTCTGCATGTTTCCAATCGTTCACATACATTTTGTTTTCACAAATTTCATTGGATTTTGTGTTGTCTATGCAAACATCACAAAAACAAGAATATTTTCTTTTATCCAATGCAAACACATTTCTGGACGACTTTTTTTGAATTGAATGCAATTTTTGAGTCCCTTTTATTGTTTCAACGTCACTTCCAATTGATCTATCTACGTCTTCGATCCCAATATGCCAGAAAAACCTTTATATGGGAAATTAAATGAAGAATTTGTAAATATGATATCAAAATACAATCAAAGATAATCATTGCATGATAAATGTATAATGTTTGAAATTAGATTTCCAATATAAATTAAATTAAATGTACCTTCGCACTTCCCTTGATGGGTTAGTCTCATGGCTTAGAGCAGTGATGCACCATTGAACAACTTCTTTAGCGTTCACAAGTTGGCTTGCAGAGTGGTTCATTAGATATCTTCGAAGTGCTCATTTTTTGCATGCTCCTGCACCGTCATGTTCTCCTTTTCCATGGCCAGTCTCAAAGAAATTCCAACAATGTTTAATGCAGGTTTTCTTATGAAGACAACACAACCAAAAGAATGATCGTGCAAATTTGAATTGACCTGCGCATCCGTCTGACCATATCCAATGTTCATTGAATGTTATTCCACGATTTTTCAAGGAATCATAAATTCTTTCCAAAACAATGTTGTACAAAACATGTATCATGTGTACGATCGTCACTGATATAAAAGTGATATTCTTTAATGATATGTAAATTTTCACTCGTGCTTTTTGTATGCTCAACATTTTTTTCAGCATGTCTATATAGAATATGGATGAGCATGGAGACTTGGTCAGAATGATAGTATTCACTCTGAATTTCTTTTTTTGGAACAAATGTGTAGTTTTCTGCAAAATCAATCACTGACAAAATGATCCCTAGTGGAAAAACTTCACGAGATTTTTTGAATTGCAAGTCTTGCCATCGAGCTCTATGGGAATGCTTGGTGTATTTGTAAATTTCTGCTTCAAACTTTCTCAAAAATTCTATTAGAAAAATTTCGTCTTTTAGTAATTCAATTCTTTTAACACTATTTGCACCTTCAATCGATGTATCGATATATTCATATCTCTTCCATTTCACTTTCATGTTGGACAATGATTGATCATTTATATCAATACGATATTTGTTTTGAAATTTAGTCAAATTTCCACAATCATTGCATTTTTTACCACCAACACATTTCTTTTTGTAAAATAGTTCATCGCTTTTTCTTTCACATAGAATTTGAGATATGAAATCACGGATAGTGGAAGGAGGAGGTGAATCCTTCCATAATGTTCTACTGAAATCAAGGAATGTGTCATAATATAACTCAAATTCCACATGATAACAACAACAACAAGTGTCGCGTACGATGATAGGTTTTACATACCATGGTTTTTGTTGAACAAAAGCACTGAGTGAAACATGAATTTTACGATTCTCTTCTTTGAACTTTTTGAATAACTCTATCTAAGTGGTTTCCAAGAAATATTTTTCATGTTCTTCGTACTGATTTTGTGCTAATCTTCTTCGCATCACATGCCTTGCAGTTGGCGAAACACGCGAATTGTTCTTCCAATATTCATATATTATTTTTTTAACATTTTCTCCAAGTCTATCTTTGTATGGTTGCCTACAAATAGCTCTCCAACAAGCGAGTTCATCATTTACATCTATTTGCAGCCGAAATTTCCGATGTTTGTGCAAATTTTTTCACGAGGTTCCCAGTGCTCCTGCCATAGATGTTACCAAACGATTCTCTTGAGTACTTGATAAAACCATTGCCATCTGTATTCCTCTACGTACAATTGAAACATCTTTCTCTCTAGATCTCTTAATTGACTTTATAGCACTACTCATATTTTTTATCACATCTTCCTTCATTTTTTTATCTTTGGTTGATTTTCGAATACCAAGTAGTGTCGTAGCTTCTTTTAATTTCCTTAATGATAGGAGACCTTTCAACATTTGATCCTGAACTATCACCTGCTCATTTAATAAATACTTTTCAAAAATGCAGTTAACACAATATCGTATAGCATGGTCAGGGTTTTTATCTCCATATGTGTGAGTGTCAACATTTTCTAACATCTCATTATCGATAGTGATTTCATCTATACATATTCGAAAAAATAGTACATATTCAATAAATAACTAAATTAATAAATATATCTATAATTTCAATAATACGTGCATGTGTTTAATATATATATTATATATATATGTACATACCTTGTGATTCAATTTCTTTATTTGGATTTCTTTCAATATTTTCACCATCTTCAATCATTGGTTCAATATCTCTTTCACTTTCTCTTTCAAAATTTTGTATCTCATCATCAATGTTTTGAAGAATATCTCTGTCTGTTTACATTAAACAAAATATTTTTCAAATTAGTTCATCAAATAAAAATTAAGCTTCACATTTTACACTAGGAAAATTATAAATATATCAATAGATCATAATATTTACATTTACATACCTGCTTCAATTTCTTCTTGAGGTTGATTTTCCCCTTCAATATTTGAGAGGGCTTCTATCTTTCTTTTGCGAGATTGTCTCGTCTCTTTTCTACGTTCCTTAGGGTCTTTTTTTCGATCATATTTTCTCGCACAAGTCCTTCGATTTCCCATGATAATAGAGTATGAAGTTCAAAAAATTAGATAATAACTCAATTAGAAAAAGCATCACAAAAGATTTAATTTAAAAAAAAAATTCATTTTAATTTTTTTGCAAAATATACATACTCCAATCCAAAACACTTACTTTAAAAAATTCAAGAAAAAAATGTCTTATAAAAATGAAATGAAGCTCAAAATATTTACTTCAACTCAAAACACGTACTCTAAAAAAATGTCACTTCAAAAAATGCCTCCAACTTTAAAAAAAACGTCACTTTAAAAAATACTTCCAGAAAATGTCTTTTCGAAATTAAGCCCAACTTTATACTTTAAAAAAAAATGAAGCACAAGAAACATCCAAAAAAATGTATCACATACCTCCAAGAAATGTCCTTTGAACGTACGTCCAAGAAAATTCCTTAAGTCCAAAACAATTCTTTGCAAAATCAGGCCGCCTCCAAGAAATGTCCTCCAAGAAAATTCTTTAAACCCAAAACAATTCTTTGCAAAATCAGTCTGCTTCCAAGAAATGCTCTTAAATCCAAACTTTGAAGAAAATTTTTTAAACACAAACCAAGAACTTTGTAAAATCAGATCATGAAAGTGTTGCAAGTTTAAATGCCACTACTTTAGTTTACTTTTGCAAATAAGATTGTGTGTAGCTTGTCCTAAATGCCACAATCCATGAGGGTCAAACAACTTAAACTTGACCTCTCATGCTTTAAATTTCATGTTTAGATAGAGAATAAAGATATGTTAAACAGTATAAACTTGACAAATCAGTAGATAGTTAGAGACTAAATGAGAGGCTCAACAGTTTAATCTGAGCCCTTGGATGAAATAAGGTTTGACTTAGATAGATTTATGCTTTGAAAGAAAATGATTTAGGGTTGCAAGCCTAAATGCACCCATGAAAATGAAGAAAAAATGTTAGAAATAAATATGGGTAGGTAGAAAGCAGTTGTTCAAGCATGTAATAAACCATCATTGGGAAAAAATCACTAATTTCCCCTCCCCTACAATTATTCAGTATTCTAAACTATCAGTTAAAAAGGCTTAGAGCATTTCTTTGACTTATGTTGCGACCGAACCCAAGGCTCGATGACTGATTGGTTAAAAATATTGAATTCCCTACATAAAACACATATTAATCAACATTTATCCTTCATTCATAATCATAATCCCTTTTTCCTAAGTAAAAGCCCATTTTTACTTAGTAAAAGTGAAACCCTAAATAACTAATTTCATTCCCTTTTAAAAATCATTCATAAACCCTCAAAATGCATTTATCCTAAGTAAAAGTGTGAAGTAATACATCAAAGACAAGCTATGCTTATTTGCAATTTACTTAGAGTTGAACATATATTTTTTCATACATTATTCCTTTTTTCATATTAATTTCTAATTTATTTATTATATCCCTAATTACACCCTCCTGTATAGTATTAAATCCTTTTATTCTAAATAACCCTCAAAACCCTCTATTTTATGTTTTAACCAAATTTTAAATACGCCACGAGCTAAATATAAACCCCGCCCCTATCCCATTGGTTTAAACCTATCTATAAGAGCTAATTCCCACCCCCTATAGTTTTAAACAAATGTCAAAAACATTTGAAAAACTATATATTAGACCCGCGCCCATGTATTGTTTGAAACATTGGTAATTTTTTTTAACATTTAAACCTTATACCTGCCACATCATATAAAACCTAAGGTTTTAAAGCTTCAATTAAACGCTTATTTCTAAGGTTTAAAACCCATTACCACATATAATATACCCTGGACCCCACTCCCCAAATCCGACGCAACTTCCCAATCAATATGGGTTGTTCGCATCCAAACTCCAGGTCTGGCGGCTGAAAAACAATATCGCACAGAACACATGCGCGGTCACTCCCAAGTCATTTCTATGCGAAATGGGTGGTTTTATGATTTCCTCTCTCCTCCACGTGCTCGATTCTCATTAGATCACGTGTGTTAGCTCTAAAACTGCTTACTGCCCAAATGCTACGCAATAACCATTTCCGGTTTTCTGCCTTAAGCGCCAAAACTGCCCTCTGCTTAGACATGATCGTCATTCAATTCTTTTTGCTAAACCTAAATCCTTATAAAAAGCTTCATATTATGTGCAGAAAAGCCCTTTTTGTTTGTTATCCATGCATTCATCCTCCCGATTGAAAAGAAACAAGACTTGTACGTTGTTTTCACTCCTATAAAAGCCAGAAAAAGCTATTGCAACTGCTATCAAGACCATTGGAAACCTCAGTTTGTTTCAGAGACCTCCAAAGCCATCAAAACCTCTCTGACACCTCAGAAACCCTGATCAAACCATAGTTTCAAATACTTTAACCTGTTTTAATCAAAGTTGAAGAAGTTTAGTCTTTTTTAGACCTTTAGAAACCCTTTGAAAGATTCAAACTCTTTTACCAATGCTCAGAATCCGTAACTTTAACACTCAATTACTCAGTGCCAACAGAGTTAAAACCTCCACAGCCAGATCTCATTTCATAGGTCTTTCAAAAATCCTTCAATCACCTCATTGCAGACCTCTGTTTAATTAACAATTATTTTGTTTTGCGGGTCATTAGAAAAAGGAGAAATTGGATAAAACAATATAAATACTAGTTAAAGATCTGTTTTACTCCAAAAGTTCACAGAGAAAAGAATTTTAAATGGTATTCCTTTACAAAATATTCCAGACAGCAGAAAAAAAAGAATTCATTTATGCAGAGAGAGATAAATTTTCACAGTGAATGGTAAAAGTGAAATAAGAATTCACAATTACAATGAAAACATAAACAATCAAAGAGCATCAGAGTTAAAGTGTATCAGATGAAAGTCACAGTAAAGGTTAAAACAAAGTTATAGAGCAGTCAAGATAAAACAGTAAAAGTAAATATAGAGACAGTAATGGTTAAACAGAGATGAAAATACTTTCACCAACAATGAAATTTATCCAAGGTAAAAGAAAAACAATTAAAAGAACAGAAAGGTTAAAAGATGAAAACAGAGCAAGAAGGGACATTTTTGCAGAAATTTTTTGTTTAAGTCATTGTTTTGTAGAAACTATTGTGACCAATATAAGATGAATTTTACAAAACTGAAGGAGGTTTATGTTCCTAAGATGTCCAACTACAAAAACTGCTCTCACTTTTATAATATCCATTATGCGTTTGGAAATATTAAACAATATTTGAAATCATGTTTTACATAAACTTCCTATTAAGTAATAATTTTGCAGAGAAGATTGTGGCCAATCAGAAATACATCTTACAACATTAAAGGAAATTTTTATTCCTAAGAGACCCATCTACGAAAACCTATCTCACTTTTTGGACAGTTATTATAGAATGAGAGATACATGCACACATTTAGAACCTAGTTTTCAAATTGTGCAAAGCTTTGTTTTACACATCATTTTACAGAGCCTATTGTGCCCAGCTGGAAATGAATTTTGGGAAATGGAGAGAGTTTATCTTAATAACCTATTTATCTACAAAAACCTCTTTCACTTTTTACATATATATTTCAAATGGATATATATAAAGGTATCATTGGACCCCAAATTTGCATAATTGCTGGAGCAGAATGCACAAAGAAAGGAGACAGTTAGTGACTTGGATGTCTCATCATCAACTAAGAGTTGAGATCAAATTCGAATTCTCATATTTTTCACCATCAATCCATAAGTATAGTGCCAAATAGATTCATTAGTTTTGAGTGTCCTTTTATTGAGTTCTATTTATGTAAAACAGTTTGAGATATTTGTAAAACAATCTTGATATTTTTTCAAGATATTTTAGTTTAGAATTTGTATAAATACTTCACTCTTTGAAGTATTAGGGTGGAATAAAAAAAATTCTGGGATTTTTATAGTCATTTCTTCTTGGACTTCAAAGCTTTCGTGTGTCAAATTTCGAGTTAGCAGGCTGGATCAAAACAATTGGCATCATACTTCAGGATTCCTGTGATGAGCTATTTGGAGTGAAGTATTTCCTCACTTGTCATTGTTTTCTTTCTTTATTACATGCATCCATATATTTTTATGCTAAATATGAATGTATAACTAGGAGTATTACTATAGGATTTGTTAAAAGCACCATGTTTTTAACTAGTTATCATTTATATGTTTTCCTCTAATTTCGAGTGTAGGGAATCCTTAATTGCTCCCTCTCTCATTTGACCTCTTCCTACTACTTCATTTTCCAGATAAAAGGATTCTTAATTTCCCTTTATCCCAATCACACCACCTCATAAAAACAACTTTCCAAGATCTTCAAGGGTTATCTATATTTCCCTGAAAACATTTGACCTTTTGGCATTGATCCCAGTCCTGTTTGCTTGATTTTGACTCCTTAGCCCAATGGACAAATAGATTTCCCACTATCCATTCTTTCAAGTGATTTTTCCCACAAAATTTACCAAAACCAAACTAATCAAACCAAAACCAAATTTCACAATCATAACTAGCCTAATATCATATAATAAAAACAAAGTTAAATTTTATAGAGAGATCCCTCTCTAAACCCTAGGAGTGCTAGATCCTAGAGTTTAAAATTTGGTCTGTGGTTACCTCGGTGAGGTCTCTCTTGAACCTGGAGAAATTACTGAGTGATAACATGTGGAAATAGATAAATAAATATATTACATATGCATTTATTACTCAGAGTTACCCAAACAGTTCTTTATTCATCAATAGTTCGCAAAAACCCTTACAATCCTTCAGATATACCTGCAAACATAGCCAGCGGGGTCTGCACACAACCGGACTAAGGTCTCCACACACACAGCTAGCAGGATCCTTTTAGGCACAGATGCTTACACATATTTGCTTTCAGAGCTTAAAATATACATAAACTTCCATCCAAAACTTCTCTTATCTAACTCGATCTAGACTCCTACTTATACCTTAGCCTGCACTCATCCTAATGTCCACAAACCATGGTTTCAGACTCCTATATTTACCCTTTAGCCCATTACAACTCATGAAGGGACTTTGACCCACCCCAAAGCCCCTTTCACCTCTCACCCACTATATTTAACCAAATTCCTTCTTGAGACTCTGCCTCTAATTCATAAAAACAAAAACAAAAATCTTCCTTCACCCCTTCTCCACAAGTCTCCACCACCATCAAAGCTCCCATTCTTGTCCTTAGGTTCATGCTAATATATCCAAGCCACTGAATGCATTTCATGAAGAAACATAAGGTTTGAATGAGGCTCTGGAGGGAACTTATGACTATTATAGGAGAGAGATAAATCTTGTAGCAACATGCACATATCCAACAGAACCAAGAGCATAGGATTGTTGCAACTTCGTAGTGAATACTTTACCATCTTTGAGCATCAACAAGGCCATCCTTGAGTTTTGACGAATCCACACCATCCTTGAAGAGGAAACAAACTCATTCTAATAGAAGTAGAACAAGCACTAGGGGAACCTGCATGAAAAGGAAATTTCATTAGTCAAAGAGCATCATCAAGTTGTTTTGTTCAAATGAGGACCTGTGCACAAGAGAAAAGAAAGAGAGATAACACCTTTAGAGAATATTGATCAACCACTGGTTCAGAAACAACATGCATGTATCTACAACAACTTGACACCATAGGTAGGCTCAAGTATGACACCCCTTGCCTCTTCCCCTATGCACATAATGGTTAAAAAAAATTTAATGAGCGAGAATTTTTTTTTAATGGGATGGAGGTGTCCAGTAAACTTGGCCACCCTTGACTAGTAAGATTGTAGTCTACTCAGCCACCCATGAAAAATGGAAAAGTATAACTGGAGGAAGTGATAATTATGAGGAGTGCGGACAACATCTAAAGAAGGAAATATGTGTAGAGGCCAGGTCACCGAGCGTGTTTGTTACACCATTTTTAGGTCATCTAACATATTATCATTAGATGGACCCAAGTACACCATGTAAGACCAATTTTACCCTAAGTAAAATTGCTTTCGCTATGTAAAATAATTTATAAAACACATTTATTAAGTTGTTTATGGCCCAAATAGGAAACCCCAAAAGGAAATATTAAACAAATCTTTATTTGTTTGATTTTCCGCATGGAATAATCAGTTAAAAAATAATTTAATTATTATTCCAAGTTATATTTAACCCAAAACAAGGAAATTAATTAGATAAATCCTTATTTATCTTATTATTTTCTAGGAATAATTATTTCAATCTTATTTAAATAATATTCCTTGTTAAATATGACTAAATCATTTATAAATAATTAAATAAATAATTATTTATTTAATTATCATTCAACCATTTCCTTAAAATAATAAATAAATCATTTATTTATTTATTATTTACAAATAAAAGGATTTGACCCAAGTAAAATACCTTTTCCCTCCAACAAATATAATAAAATATTCCATAAAAGTTGGATCTAGATTTGGTTAATATTATTTTAATCATACACCAAGATCTAGAATGACCCAATATTTTGTTATAAATAGAAGGGTTTTCTCATTCATTTGTCACCTTTTGTTGCTCATCAGATCACTCTGGATCTATGCTCTTGGTTTGACTTTGAGCCATTATCATTGTCACATTCTCTACTTTTTACTTTGTGAGCTCCCTTTGAGTTCTATGTTTGTTTGGGTTTTCTACACCAACAAGAGAGAGAAATGCCAGATCTGAAGTGCTTGAGGACTTTCAAGAACCCATCCCATTGAGGAGAATTGGAAACACCTTTCTTTTTTTCCTCTCAGGTGCCCTTAATATAAAAATTCTTTCAAAAATATTGTTCTTGTTTTGTCTATTGGATGCATGGAGAAAAATCTTATTTTTACTGCTTAATATCTTTTTATGCATAGATCTGGATTTGTGCAGCATTTATCTTGATCAAATAACTGCATATTTGAAGATATTGGAGCCATATTTGATGTTAGGGCTATTTTTTATGCGTAGCTAAATTGGTCTTTTTCATACAAAAGATTCATACTAACAATTGGCGACTCCACACGGGTTTTCAATTACGATAGTTGTCGTTTTTCATATTCTTGTATATCCAGCTACTTCAGACCCTAGGGTTTCTTTTCAGCTTTTTTACTTTCTATTTTTATGTCGTTTTTCACCTGTGAAACCCTAAAACATTAAAATTTCTAACTTCCGCGTGTTTCTGGCCCTATTGCATAGGTGACAGACATCAACTGTAGCTGAGATGAAAATTTTTTCTAAAATATGTTGCCAAGCATGCCAGAAGTGCAGGTCGCACTTTTTGGCCCAAAACCTATGACCTGGAGCTTCAAGTCGCGGAAAAATAACCCAAAAACTACGACCTGAGCGAAAAACAGGTCAAAAACTGCGACCTGGACTTTTTTCTGGAATTTTTCTGAAAGTTTTCTGGGTTTTTTCTGAACCTCTATCAGGGTTGTCTGACCTTCATCTCCGCCTGTTTAGACCTATTCTTGCTCTGTTTTACTCAACTAAGTGGGAATCTAGCCCCCTGGGGCTTCAGTACCCTCCACTTTTTTTGGAATAGTTTTAGCTACTATAAGTGTCTAAATTTTCAGAGTTTCAGCCATTTCTTTTACAGATCTGATACCTCATCTTCAGATCCCTTTAATATCAGCTACTTTTCCTTTCAAATCACCTCATATAGTTTTGTTTGGGTTTGCCTCTAAGGTCACCTTCTTGTCCCTTCTACCTTTAGCTGATTTCCTCCTTTTTGCAACAACCTTGCCTCTACCTCTTTGCTATTTTCTGCACCTCTTTCCAGCAGATTTCTCCTTTAGATCCCTGTCCCTCCTGACCTTCGATCTACTGGCCCCTTTTTAGTGTGTTTTGACTAGATTTTTTTTTCCTCTTTTAGACTAGTTTCGGGAGACCCACCTTCTTGGGTTAGATCAATGCATTGGTAGTTGTTAATTTTCTATTATTTCAGCATTATATACTGTTCTTTGCAGATTTATTTTTAGTTACGCAGCACACTTTTTCTTTTACTCTCAAAAATTCTGGGTTTAAAAATTAAAATTAACACACACCACACACTCACCCTAAGTGAAGAAGAGCCTGGTTAACACCACCTGGCAAAGACTTTAAATTCAATTGAAACTGCACCTCTTTGCCCTTGTTTTGACATTGTGATCACTTGATTCTGCCCCTCCCTGCCCTTGTTGGTCCTTCTTCTTCCCTTTTTGTCGTCATCTTTGCGCCCCCAAGGCATATATCCTGAAGACTTCTTGGCCTTCACCCTCAGTTTCCAGTTGGTCGACCTACTCCTTCCTGCTGTCGTCGAGTTAGTCCCCCTCTGAGTCCGCACTCCGACTCCTTTACTGATTCTTTGGGTTCTCCCCCTATTACCTTCACCATGTCTAGTCCAGGGCCTAATGCTAGCGGCATCCCCAGTCGTAACACTGGGAATGTTATTAGCGGAACCACCACGGGAACTGCCTCGACTTCTCCCTTGTTCCCCTTCATGGCAGGCCTCAGTCTCCCTGATTTCAATCAATTGATCAATGATCCTATCCACCATGGTGTTGGTTGGCCTGCTATGCCAACCAAGCTCCCCTCTGACATTCCCAAGTTCAAAGGCCTTGCTGGAGAGGATCCCTCCAACCATATCTTATCTTTCCACATGTGGTTTTCATCCCATTCCATTACTGATGATTCCATTCATCTTAGATTGTTCCAACGCACGCTTACAGGCGAAGCTTCTAAGTGGTATGTTGATCATCCCACTTCCTCTCATACCACCATTGCAACTCTTGCCCGGGATTTTTTATCTTACTTCCAGCTTCTCCTTCGTTATAACACTGGTATCGAATTTTTGACTTCTTTTCATAAATCATCTATGACCCGCCTATCCGATCATGTCCAGGAATGTTGGAGAAGAAAGAGCCTATGTCAATCTCCTACCTTCGAAGACTATGTCTACATGGACTGGTTCCTTAGACTCTCTTGCCCCCTATCGGGAATTATGTCACATCGCATTTTCCTCAAATCGAAGAAGATGCCCTCCAAATGGCGTTAAAATATGACCTCATCTACGCAGAGACGGGTTATGTTTATACTATTCTACCTGATCTCCCCAAACCCGGTGATGCCAATGCACCGGGGGCACCTCATGCCACCGACGGTATCGTTGGAGCTATCTCTCATACATATGCCCAACCTCCCATGGGTTATGGTTTTCCTGGGGGGGAGGCAGCACCTCCCGCACTTTTTCCCCTCCCGGTAGCATGTCTCTATGATATGGCATGCCCTCTCTTTTGGCCCAACCTCCTACTTACCACACTGTTACCCAACGCCCTTATTATCCGTATCCATAGCTTAGTGCTCCAGCTCCTCCAACATCAGCACCTCTGCCTCCCTTGCCTTCCCAACCCCCGCAATAGTAGTCACCGCCCCCTCAAGAGCAGGTGGAAGCACAGCAAGGATTTGTGACTACCCAACCACCTGACAGACAAGAGGCCACTCAAAATTCCCCTTCTTGTTCCTTTGATTACCAGATTCTCATGATGAACTCTGATCAACCTTTACCTATCGACCTTAACCTTCAAACTCAGTCTTGTCAGTACCCCAAGCCTCCCACTCCGTCTATCCCTGAGTCACCTTCTTTAGGTTCTATAGAGCCTCTTTCGACATCTAATGGTCCCTTGCATATCCCTCGGCCCAAAGTTGAGGTTCATACCAAGATTCCTAAGGGCCCATTACGCCGAAATGCTGCTTCTGGTTGAGCTGCTCATTCGTATAGCATAGTAGATGATTTGGCACAGTCTCTTGCTACCATTTCAACAATAGAACTCCTCCAGTTGTGTCCTTCTCAAAAGAAGGCTCTACTATCCGCCATGGGTGCTGTAGATCCTGCTGATGACCAATTGATTATTTTCGATGCCCATCAATCAGAACATCCTCCCCTTCCTACTTCCGTAGCTTTCCAAATCCTAGTCAAAATCCAGAATGCTCATGTTTCGCGATGTATTATTGATGAGGGGGCGTCCACCTTTGTGATGTATGCTTTGGTTTGGAAACAACCTGGATCTCCTGAGCTGGCCCCTTCCACAATCACCCTTCGTGCATGGGACGGCCATGCCTCCCAGCCCATTGGCCTATTCTGTAATTTCCCTATCACTCTTGCAGGCAAGATTGTTTGCGTTGACGTTGAAGTCATCAACGCCCCTCTTACTTATAACATTATTTTGGGGCGTAGCTACACCTATGCCATGTCTACTATCCCATCCGTGATCCACCGCAAGATGTTTTTCTCTCATAATGGAAAGATAATCACCATTGACCAATTCACATATCATGAGCCAAAATCTCATACCTCCCCTGAGTCGACCATCTCTTCTATAGCCAATAAGCAAACCGTCGATTCTTTGACCAATGTCTCCCCCAGCATCTACAAAGTCTCCCCCTTGCTTGGAAATTTCCCTGGTATTCCTCCTCCTCCTGTCTCTGATCCCATCTTAGTGAATGTTTGCATGATGCAATCATCTCGAGCTAACCTTAAACGGCTCGCTTCAGCTAGTCAGAAACCTCAACCTCAACCTCTCCCACCGCAACCTGCTCCTAGCCCTTCGCCTCAGCCAGCCAAACCTCTTCCTTCTAGCCGTTCTCCTACAGCAGATACCCATGAGCCCCTTTATCCTCCTGATTCGGTTCCACCAAGTCTCAACCATCTTGGAGTCGTCCCCCCTGGCCATTACCCCACTGGTCAGATACCTTTCCTTGCTCCCCCTCCAAAATTATATTCGGTTCCCATCATGGCCACCCTTTCTCTCCCTAACCTCACCCTGGGTATACCCATCTGGTACCTTGATCCTCTAGCCGCTACCCCGCCTGGTCACCCCAAAACTTACCTTGCTTTGACACCGGTTCAACCGGTTCCCCTAGCTTCTTCTGTTGCTACAGTGCCACCCGCACCTCAACAGGACCCTTCTCCTATTGTGACAACTCCGGGAAATAAAGGTAAATCTCGCAAGGGGGCATCCAAAGACAAGGCCACCCCGAATTACCCTGCCCCTACTCCACCCGCAAAGCCTTGCGCCTTATGTGATGTCATCGGTCATGCCACCCATACTTGTCCCGAGTTGCCCAGTATTAAACCCATGGTTAAAGTCACATTCCCTGAGTCTACGGTCCCTGAAACCTCTGTTTCTTCCTCGACTGTAGCTAAGAACCCAAAGACTATTCACACCAACAAACCCTGTACTCTGTGTGGTGTCCATGGCCATTATTCCCACCATTGTCCCCACCTGACGCATTACTGCGCCTCTTTAGAGGTAATTCAAGAGTACGAGATTGAACAAAATCAATCCACCTCTCCCATACTTGCGCAGTATGCTTTAGTTCAGCTTGAGGATTTACCTGCTCCCATTGACATTCCCCCTCTCGATGTCGAGATGACAGATCCTGCTGCCACCATTTTCTACCTATCATCATCCATGAGACCCTTGGTGGAAGTCCCCTTGGAGACTTCGCCTAATGTTGCGCTTGACCTCCCTTCAGCGATCACCCTAGGCTCAACATCGGTAGATCCTTTATCTACTTACTCTTATGTCACCCCTTGTGATGATGTGCATGTGACCCTCTCTTCTCGTGATGATGAGTCAGGTAGCTTCACCGCATCAGGTGGTCTTTCTTCCACCAGTCACCTCATCTTCTATCACGATGATAACATTATGGAAGAAATCACGACCCCTGACTTTATCTATTCCCCCTTACATCGAACCCATGTGTTCACACCACATACACCTTGTGGCCATTACATTGAAACCCAATGTTTGGGTAAGGGGGCACCCACATTTGAGAGACCAAGAGAAGCAATTCTCCACAACTCTCCTAGAGTATCTGGTCGTGCCGACTTTAGTACCATTATTCTTCCACATTTAGAAGAACCTCTAGAGTCCCATATCACTTCAGATCACTCTAGGGATGATACCCCTTATCGTTCCTTCATCTTACATCAGCGACCCAATCTTTTAGACATTGTTGTTGACCAACCAATAGGTTTTCTAAGAGACCATCAGTTCATTATCTCCAAATCCTCTTTTTCAGATAGTGACACCCGGTATGCCAACCCAGAAACTTAAAGTCCATTTGATTCATATATGCAGTACTAAAAGAGATTGGTAATCCTCCATTTCCTTTCTCAAACTGAACCATAATGAAAACAAATGGCACACCATATCATTAAAATTTGTTTAGATTCCCATTTTTCTAAATACATTTTGGCATTATCACAACATGCTTGGGGGCACCTATGCCCCTCAACCATAAAAATCCTAGATCTCAACCAAAAACAGCACTGAAAGCCTCTTTCTCTGACAGGTCACACTTGTCAGGTCATTTCCTCGGACAGATCGCAGTTTTAAGCCCAGTACCTGGTACCTAGGTCACAGAACAGACCCAAAAAAGTGCGACCTAGCCTGTTCATGAGCTCTAGGTACCTGTTAGTTTTTAGTACCTTGATACTTCACCAGGACACATTTTACCCAAGAAGGGTCTCTTCACCTCTCCTCAAAATCGGATTTCCTCACTTACAACACTTGTACTTGAGGCACCACTTTGCCTCCATACTTTTCCTTGTTCATGTTGATTTTCATCATGAGTTACCATCTTGTACTCATGTTTTCATGGTCCCCCATTGGACCTTTACTGTGTGGCAGCACCATCGAGTCGCCCTTGTTTAGAGCATCCAAGTTGAGTCATCATCACATTCATGGAGCCTATCCCAAGTCCCTTTGTACCCCGCTATATTCCTCCATCCTTCCTTGCTTGGTTCCTCTCTCATGTCGCACATTATGGCCTTCAATCCCATTGTCCCCTATCCCTCATGATATTGTGTCAATCGCTGCCGAGTCATCCATGCCCTTTATGCTTTAACAAGGGAAGTCATCCATTCGCTACTCATTATCCCCTACTTCATTATCATCATTAGTGTCAATATGTCAGTCGCTCTACTATTTTCTCTCATGCCTTAGTTGAGGATTCCTTATTGCCTCACCTATGGTGGACCTCTTTTTTTCTACTGTTAGTCATCAGTATTTTTCACCTGTTGATGATGACTAGTTTTTAAAGCCAAGTTTTCTAGCAGCTGATCTCCAATTTGTCAAATTTGTCAACTAGAAAACACCCATAAACATTTTTCCCTACTACCTTTTCAATCAGCCTATGATAAGAAAAAAACCTAATTGTCAAGCCCTATCTAGTCTCAGTCATACAAACTTTTCCATCAGCTGTCATAAGCTAAAGTCATCTGCTCTCATTCACCCTCATCCCCAGCTCATTCATTAACCAAATGATTGATAAGAATGTCAGCTACCCTACCTCTAGTCCTATCTCATCTTGGGATCTGATCATACCAAAGAGAATACTCCAAATCTGTCAGAAATCTCCCCTAAGTTAGGTAGTGGTGCTTTAGGCAATCCTCCCTTGGCAAACTATCCTAAGCCAAAAGAACCTTTGTCTAACACCAACCAGTCATAGATGGCCTTCCTATTCTGCAAATAAAGCTTGATACACCCTTAAGTTGCGCCACTAACAAGTCTTGGTGTCTCAGCAGTGCATCTTTCAAAAGCCCAACTGATGTTGTGTTGATCTATACTGTTTCAATGTCTTTTTCAAAAGTAGAAGTGTACCAGTGTTCCAGAAGAAATTACTAAACTAAACATGAGAAGAAAGCTGCTTCTCATGTTGTTTTGAGCCTGGGATGCAAGTACTATTCAGAGAGGTAATTCAATGAACTCCTGCAAACACAGTCAAAAGGTTAGTGACTTATGACTAGCAAGCAATACTCTGCGGACACAGGACAGGATTGCTTCTAGTTTCTAAATATGCATAAGAGTATTTTAACAATAGAATACACATCTCATAGCATGCCCCTCATGGCATATTGTCAATTTTGCACCTTATTACTTACTGTGATATACCAAGCAGAGATGGGCATTAATAGGAAGGATGACACAGTTTGAAGAGAGATGAAATAGCATCACTGTGTAAAACCTCCTCCAAACATGAGCAGAGGGTTGGGTCACTTGTTGCAAACCTCCTCCAAACATGACCAGAGGGTTGGGAATATTATGCTGGCCTCCTTCATTTAACAAGCAGAGGGTCAAGAACAGAGGTGTAGCTTCATTCAAAAAGCACAAGGCTAACAATGTTGCAAATGGCCTCAAGAACTTGTTTACACCTTTTTCTCTAATGGATGAAACCACTAACATAGCAGTGGTGTTTTAAAAGGTGCTTACATGAGTTCACTGTTTGAAAGACAGAGTTGAAATCAGTAGAAAAAAATTCAAGGTTTATGAGTTGAGGGCTGGGTTAAACATAGGCCAATCAGTGGTACTATGATGATTCAAGGAAGCTTTACTTTTCCTGTCCATAAAGGTCTTTTTCAAAACCTCATTAAATTGACAAGAAGATAGATTAGCCTTGCTTCTAAAGAAGACCTTTACAAATAAACAACACAGAGACAGTATGTGTGAAGAAAGGATATGAAAAATGTTTCAAGTTCAGAGACAACACTCAAAGAAACAGATGTAAATCGAGTCATGGGTGAATGCAAATAAGGTCCTTCATCCACAGTCAAAGGAAAATATCCAAGGGCACCTAGCAGTTTTGATCAACTTCACAATGGGCTTAATTAACATCAAAACACCAGGAGAGCAGAAATTGTCAAAATAAGTTTTAGAAATGTGAATCACCTCCTTCCAAGATATGGCAAAGGATGCATCAAAAACCTTGGATTTGACTCTTAAGCAGTGCTCCTTTAAAGGTTAGAAATAGGCAAATAGTGACAGAGTTTCTTCTTTAATGAGGAACAGTCAAAAAGGATTTTGCCTTTTAAGAAGTTTCTTCACTTCAAAAAAAGGGGGTAATGTCTTTGGTATCTTAAAAAGGGTCAGCCACTGCATCGTTGTTATAAGTCTAGTTTCGTAGAGGGCTTCATGGTGTTTTAAAAGTAATGAAATATCAAAGACAGTGCTTAATGTTTTGTTATAACCGAAAATCATTTTCAAAATGCATCCAAACCCTTACAAATAGATACAAATGTTTTTGATTTCATTTAAAGGTGGAAGAGACCGTTGAAACAGCCCATTGTGCAAATTCAAAACTCAAAAACAACGCTCCCCTAGCTATTCATTGGATAAATTTGGTGTTTGGGCAAAATTTTAAAATTTTTCAAGGCTCCAGGCTTGCGCGGCATGCCTATGAGTGCATTTACACTGGGTTTATATTTCTGTGCAGCGCACCTGTAGCGGCGCGCCTGTAGCACCTGTTCACCCACCGCCCAAGACTGACTCGATTGTGCGGCGTTGTCTTCTGCAAGCGTGCCGCTCACTCAAAAGGTCTCCAAAAACGTTTTTGAAAGCCAAATCAAGGACCGACAAGGCTCATAAACATTGCTCTAGGTATTTTCTATGACCTCTTGGTGAATTTTTGAGGTTAAAGGGCGTGTTTTTGCTTCGTTCTCTAAAAAGGAAATAGATGTCTTAAAACAACTTCATCATCTAAAAACCATGAGATAGATAGTGGTAAAGAGACAGAGTTTTGTCAACACTGGAGAAAATATTTTTTGTGCTTGGGGGTCTCATCAATTTGGAGGTGTCTTAACAGTGGCCTTAAGGGCAGTTTGTCATTTAAAAAGCACAAGAAAAAAAGCATTGATTAGAGGGTGGGGTCTTGGTCCAAAATTAAAGAGTTTTGTTGCTATGATTGATAAGGATTAGTACAGTGATAGGTGGGGTGTTTTTATCAGTCTTAGAGGGCCTTAACTGCCTTTAAGAACAATGAAAACCATACACAAATTACAAGACAAATAAGCATATTTGTAGAGGTCCCAAGTTGATTGGAAGGTGTCTTAGCATTGTTAAAACAAAAACAAACCTTGTCTACAAAATCAAAAGGGGAAAGCAGTGTTTATAAGGTGAAAGCTTGATCATTATAAAGTGTCCTCTCTGTGTTGTGAAAATAGAAAACTCTGTGCAGCCACCAGAGTTCCAAAAAGAGCTGAGGGTTTCTTGCTTACTTTATAAAGAAACAGTGAACAACAGAAGAACATTGTTTGGGGGAAAGGTGTTTTGTTTTTGTCAAAACACAAAAGTTCCTTTTTCACCAAGAAACTACAAACGCACCTTTCAAGACCTTGCCCAATCACAGTGATAAACTAAATTTTTGTTTTTATTTGACAAGCACTTGTTGATTGGCATCAAAAGAGGACAAAACAGTGACTTATAAGGAGGACAGGGGTGTTGTTGAGAAACCATTTCAAGGACCATTTGAGACAGCTTGTTTTTTGTCAGTCAGCAAAGAGTATCCAAAACAAAATGCCTCCCAGGCAAGACAGTAGAAGTGGCCTTCACAAGAGGTTTGAACCTGTTTCAACTGAAGAGGTAAATGCTCATCCATCAGTCCTGTTTATCTTTCATGAAGTTGGATGTCTAGATTTTTGTCAAAGGGTGCAAGAGGTGAAAAGCTATCTCCCCTTGACACATCTTTGTGCTTTGGGATTTCAAGGGAAACACTTTCAGCTAGCAGGCTTGGATTTCAAGTTTTCTCCTAGATCCATTTCCAAAGCCACCAATATCCCTTATGTCGGAGAGAAATGATTTAAATAGAGCCACCTAGACTCAAAAAAGTACAAACCCTTTTTGAAGCCAAAGCATCGGGATACATGTCCATCCATATTTCCCTTCTCATATCTGTTGACTAGTTATGCTCCCCTCATGAAGATAATCATGAAATATTTCACATGCGAGGGAAGATTTTCCCGAGTCTATGCTTACCATGTCCAGTTGCTCATGCATTTCACAAGAGCCCAATTGTTAAATCTCCCCTTCTTCCTCCATAGAAGTATTGAGAAGATGGCCTCCAATGTTCAGAAAAGACCTCCTTCTCAGTATTCAGCTTGCCTTTTCCATCATTCCCTCATCAAAATTGTCATTCTTCATCAGCTTGAGAAGAAGGGAATCTCTTGGGACACGTTCATTGTACATCCATATTTCGCCACTGTACCTTCATCCCATGCATCTCCTTCACCTTCCACTAAACATCTTTCGCCTTCTTCAAGTAAGCCAATTCCCAAGAAGCTAAAATTTCCCATGATTAGTGAGAAGGGGTAGCCATATGAGGAAGAGCGACATGATGAAGAGCAGCAACATGATGATGAAGAAGAGAAACATGATGAAGAGGAGGGGCAGCAAGATGAGGAAGAGCAGCATGATGAGGAGGAGCAACATGATGAGGAGGGGCAGCAAGATGAAGAAGAAGAGAAACATGAAGAGGAGGAGCAACACAGTGAGGAAAGGCAGCCTCATGAAGAAAAACACAAAGATGATATGCAGCACGATAACAGTCAAAACATTCATGAAGAAAATCAAAGCAGTGGCAAGGATGATGAGGGAAGCAACAAGGGCAAAGAACAAATAGAGCATGTGCTAGCCGCCTCTCCTAGGTAAGGGGCCATGCTTTCTTCTCCAAAAGTGACAAAGCCCCAGACATCAAAGAAAAGAGTGCCTCAAACTATAACTCAAAATGTTACTAGGGCCCTCCGAAGCAAGGGGAAGTTTCCCAAGCAACCCATTTTCGAATTACCCAAGAGGAGGAAGACCAAGAAGGCCACCCAAAGCAAGGGAAAGGAGAAAGAAGAAAGCAGCCATGAGAAAGAGAGGGACTTTGACATAATTCAAGTCCAAAGTGATGATAGCGACAATGAGGCCCAAATCTTAGAATCTCTCTTGATCAATAGAGAAAAACAACTTGATGCTTTGAGGGTATATCTAGAGAGGTCTATAAACTTCAATCACTTTTTGCAAACACAAAATAAACATATGAGTGTCCACATGGTTGTATATGAGACACGGACCATCAAATATAAAAAGGAGGCCCCCAAGGCACAAGTTGAATTGGAAGAACTCATGGGTGAGTTCAATGATAACGAAAATGAACATCAGCCAAGGAGAAATAGGCCAAGGACCATGAGACTCAGAAGAGCCCTTGAGAAACAAAAGGAGGAAGAAGCTGCCCTTCTCCAATCTTTTCCTCTCACTACTTTGTTCACCCAAGAGATAGAGAACAATCGAGAAGCATGGCTTGAGAGAGTGAATGATCACTTGGGGAAGAAGTTGGAAAAGGCCAATAGAGATTTGGACCTTCAAAGGAGGATGACCGGGCACTATAAGAAGCTTAATCAGTTCGCCCGACGGAAATTGAAGGCCACACAGGAAACACTCAAAGAAGCTCAAAAGAGGCGCCCGGCACCAAAAATGAAGAAAGACACCTCAAAGCTCCAAATTTTGGCCTCATATTCTCAGCATGTTTCTAAAAACCCTTGAGGGTCATGCTCACCAAAATCGGGTGAAATTCAACAAGTTTTGGGTTTTTGTCATTTTTTGGTTTTTGGCTAAAAATCATGGGCATCGCCATTTCTGTTTGGGAAATCCTCAAAGGATGAAAATGGTATCATTGGATGCCATAATTTTAGGGGAATCTACTCAGCAATTTTCAGATCAATTGAAGATGATTTGCTCCCCCAAAATGGCGAAAAACACTCACTTTTTCCACACTCTGCCCCGTTTATCAGCAAGGTCTATTTTTCGGGTTTTTACACACAGGTCAGCTTTTTATAGACTTTAAATGATCAGTTTAGATAAAACTAAGAATTTTCAGAAACTACACATTCAGAGCTTTCCAATGAGCCATCACGGGCCTCATTTCGACATCGGGAAGGCATCCAAAAGTTGCCCGCAAGACAAAGGACTTTCTGCTGATATATTTCTTAAGTATTTTTGTGAAAAATGTACTTTTCTAAAGTGACTTTTCCTCATGTGCGTTTAGATATTTTTGGGCATGGTTAGTTAGGAAAAGTCAATATATTTTCCTTTTTTAGCATTTTGGAGATATTTTATTAGATATTTTGTGCCTTGGGCTTTGCAAAGCCTCAAGGACAAAATCAGATATTTTTGATAGGCCAATGAGATTGCAAGTTGCACTAGGAGGTTTTCCCTCATCTTGGCTTGTATATTCCAAGAAAATTCATTGTAAACAAGGCTGAACTTGATGAATAGAAGCAATATATGGTTATACAAGCTTGGAAGAAACACTTGTCTCATGCATTGGATAGTTTCTTGAATGTTTTTGGATGATGAAAGAGGACTGTTGTTGGATTCCTTGACTTGGTAAAATGATATAGTGTCCCTCTCTATTATGCTTCTTAGTTTTCATTCATATTCCATGTTCTTGCTTGCTATAAGACAGTAAAGAATAGATTTGAGACATGCCCTTGGAGGCACCTCAAATTTCCTGTTTCTTTATAGCTTCTATGTTTTCTTCCTTCTTAGTCATATCAAAGAATCCTTGATTTCTCTTTAATAACTGAAGAAATTGTTTGCTTGTTTCATTTATGGTTTTATGCATGCTAAGTATGATTCACGGTATGCCCTACTTACTCATGGCTAGTCATAGATCCACCTCTGAAACCTTTCTTTGATTGTTTGATTGTCATTTGTTGAACCAAGGAGGTCTTGTACTGATCTTGCCCTTTGCCTAAAACTATGCAATCTTGCTTCAAAGTGCCCAATAGCTTGAAATACTATGCTTAGGCATTTCCTCATAGTGATTTGAGTTGTTTTTTTGTCTTAATTGTATTTCTCCAAAGTCTGATAGCAATTTCCTAAAGTTAGAGAGTCATATATCTCTATGTATTGCTTGAATGTTTATTTCTATGCATTGATCAGTTTATAGTTACATTTTTCATGATTAATGGTTAGCCCTACCATGTTTATGTCAGCTATTGAACTATTTTTGTTTGAAATCCTTTTTTCTTCCCAAATTCAGTGTCCATCCCACTCCATTTTACCCAAAGATCCATTTTACCTCGATCAAATCGGCCCTTCAACAACCTTGTATCACCATCTGAAAGCTTTCTTGACCTTTTCGACCCCATAGCCCAGTTAATCTAACAATATTTTGATCTATATTAGTCTTTGATCAGTTCATCCCTCACAAACATAAAAACAAAACCAAAAACCTACTTCATAACTAGCCTAAAATCAAGAACACAAGAAGCAAACAACTATACATCCTTTACACAAATAGAGAGATCTCTCTCTCAATCCAGGAAGGCTAGGTCCTTGGGCTCCGAATATTGGTTTGATGTTACCCTATCACTTGGCTTGCCAATCAGCCAAATCATGGGACCCTAACATAATGGCGATCATGGTGGGACTCTGAGTGATAAACAAACTTAGATTCCCTAAACTTTCCAGCAGCCTTAGGAATACTATCTGATTGACTTATCCCACCGCTCACTAACATAATGGCGATCACGGTGGGACCTTCCGAGTTAGTGAAAATCTAAGTACTCCTTAGTACCTCTCTAAGTCTCAATCAAACTTAGAAAACATAAGTGTTGTTTGAAGAGTAGAATCTATCTCTTTCACCATCTTAGCAAAATGATGATTCAGTTATAGGAAACTCTTCCAAACCTCATAGGCTACACATAAAAACTTAGAAAGCCCCAAAACATCCCCAAATTGGCTTTTCCCTAGTTATTGGTGGTGGACCATAACTACATCTCTACAAAAACAACCAAGTTCCACCTGGCGACTCCACTAGCCTCCAGTAGGTCTAAAAACTCCATAAAAAACCAAAAATTCATAAACCATACCTTTTTGTTGACTCATCCTTTCCAAAATTTAAAACTCATGGTGCAAACTCTGTGATCAGTGACAAACTAAGTATAACTTAGCGATTCAGAAAACTTCACCTAAACATAGGAGATAAATAGAATAAACTTGCAAATAGAACCATCAGCTTGTTCAAACAGCCTAGCAAATTGTTGAAACCAAGTAATAACTCTTTCTTGCAAGTCTTCACCTCAAATTTTGCTAGAAAAAATTTCTCCCGAAAGCATCCTTGATAGTTTTGGTGGTGAACCATAGTTCTCAAAGAAATCCACCTGGCGACTCCACTAGCCCTCATTTTTGTTTTGACCATCCTTCACATTAGCAAAACCCCTAGAGAGGCCATTCATCCAAAACAATCACAAATACCATCCTCTCTAAACTCTGAATTCGAAATCTAGCTTCACAAAGAATCTATACCAGATCTCATCCGGACCCAAATCTTCCTATCATAGTAGATGACACTACTACATTTGGCGGAAATTCCGACACTTGGTTCCGATGCTTTTGACCAAATGTCGGAAATTTCCCCAAATTTTTTCCCTCCCGCCCGAAACCATCGCTATACCGATGTTTATAGAAAAGTGTCGCAATTACGACGTTTGGAGGAAGACGTCGCAATTGCGACACTATGGCCCAAAGAGTCGCTATTGTGATGGCTGCCTCCAAACGTCGCAAGTACGACACAACGTCTAAGTGTCGCAATTGCGACATTTGGAGGCAGTCGTCCCAGTAGCGATGCTTTTTCCGCCGTCAGTATAACGACACTTATATGCGTGCTACATAAAAATACGAAACTTATATGCGCGCTACATAAAAATACGAAACTTATATGCGCGCTACATAAAAATACAAAACTTATATGTGCGCTACATAAAAATGATTCTATTGTTTCGTATCCGTTGCAATAGCTACATTAACGTCTGATATCATGTGCGCATTCACCCTCCGCCCTTGCAGAACAACATTCGCCCTCAGTTCTTGCAGAACAGCATTTTTCCTCAGCATTCTCCCTCAGCCTTTGCCCTCAGCTCTTGCAAAATGGTAAGTTCTTACTGCAGGCCCTTCCTCCTATAGTAGGGTTGACTCTGTTTGGGTTTTTTTGGTCAATTCCATTGGATTGTGTTAGGCTGTAGGGTTCTCTCTAGATGTCAAGAATCAAGATTCAATACCCTCTATTATCTTCATCACCAAATACAAGATTTAAATTTTTCCCAAAGAAACGCTTATTAATTTGGCAGCCATTATTTCTCCCTGCTTTAAAAACCCTACATTTAAATGAAAACAAGCATTGCATTTCAACTACACAAATCGATTAGTGTTCAAATGTAAATGTGTGCTACATTAACGTCTGATATCACGTGCGCATTCGCCCTCCTCTCTTGCAGAACAGCATTCACCCTCAGCATTCGCCCTCAGCTCTTGCAGAACAACATTCGCCCTCAGCATTCGCCCTCAGCATTCGCCCTCGGCTCTTTTAGAACAGCATTCGCCCTGCATTCACCCTCAGCTCTTGCAGAACAACATTCACCCTGCATTCACCCTCGGCTCTTGCAGAACAGCATCGCCCTCAGCTCTAGCAAAATGGTAAGTTCTTACTGCAGGCCCTTCCTCCTATAGTAGGGTTGACTCTATTTGGGTTTTTTTGGTCAATTCCATTGGATTGTGTTAGGCTGTAGGGTTCTCTCTAGATGTCAAGAATCAAGATTAAATACCCTCTATTATCTTCATCACCCAACACAAGATTTAAATTTTTCCCAAAGAAACGCTTATTAATTTGGCAGCCATTATTTCTCCCTGCTTTAAAAACCCTACATTTAAATGAAAACAAGCATTGCATTTCAACTACAAAAATCTATTAGTGGTCAAATGTAAATGTGTGCATCACTTGTGTAGGGTATTCCTTTTCCACTTTCACATTATCCAAGAATGTGTGCACTATAGTTCATATTTTTTGTGATTTATCTTATCTTGAAAAAGGAAAGGTAAATTATTTCCCATGGAAAAAGAAGGTTTTCCCTTTTTATAGGTTTGTTAGACTTACGTGGAAAAAATTATGGTATGCCTTTCATATTATGTAGTTTAAATTTGAATTAACAAATTATTCTACATGAAAATATAATTACCTATGTGATGTCCTTCATCACTAATTAAAATTATAGGTTTCAATTTCCTAGACTCTAACTCATCTCATGCTAAATTCTAGGTTCTCATTGGTGGATCACTCTTCCATTGATTTCCTTTCCCTCTGGATCTTGTCATACTTTAAAATTCATCAATGATACATATATTATTTCAGGTATCCCAAAAGGCTTTATAGTAGAACATATTGTGAATTTTTTTGACACTTGAGGATTCTTTTTAGAACTGCAACGCGGTCTATGCTATCGAGTTATATACCAAGCAACTTGTCCTTAATAACCACACTATGAGGTAGGTTCAAACAGTTTGAACTTGTTGGGACATAGCATATGAAGTTGTGTGATGAGTCCATATCACAGGTCTATTATGGTGAAAAAAGTGAAGACACGTAATGATAGTTATTATGTTAACATTACTAGAAAAATTTTCGAAATTATCCATGCTATCAAGATGTCAAAATTCCAGGCATTAGGTGTCAATAATCGTAGCTAATAGATAATAATAATAATATAAAAAAAATCACAACTTTATTCTTGAAATATGATTGTTACACATTGGTAACCTAGTTCATGAGTTACTATCACCCAAAGACTGCAAAAAAAACTTAAAATATAAATTAAACCAACATGAGAATCCAACTAAGGGTTTCTCGAGAAAATCAGGCCATAACCTGGCATTTTGAAACCCAAATTTGAATCCATCATAAGTAATACAATGCAAACTCATATGGATTTTCAATGCATGTTTTCATGCTACACTTATTCTCTGTCTAGATATAATTTTTTAAATGGAACCATTAGTCAAGCCCACAGTCCTTTTTATGTGAAAAATTTTATCTCTATTTGAGCTCTTTTTTGCTCCACCACCTCCATAAACATATGCAAACATATATCATGATCTTGGAATTCCATTACATATGTATGTGCCAATGTTCCATAATCATGCCCCATCATCAATTTAAGAAATTTCCATTGAATATCAAAGTATGGAGGGGGGGAACTTTTTGCTGCAACATTTGGCTCAAAATTAGGGACCATCTCCGTATGAGGTGAATGAGAACTATAGATATTTGAAGAAGTATATTAGTGCCTTTTCCTCTGGCCATGGAGTCATATACAGTCATCCATCACAAAAATTTGTCTTTTTTCATTCTCACCTTGAAAGTTGCAAAAATTCATGCCCTAATTGAAATGACACTAAATTTGAAAGATATAATAAAAATGCAAGCTAGAAGTGCCCTATTAATACAAAGGGAAAACCTTCCTACCTACCCTAACTGAGATAAATTTTGATTGAATAGGAAACATGATATTGCCAATGGATTTGATCCAACAACTTGTTAAATGTATGGGACTAAATCATGCATTTTATTTCCAGGGAAACATGCGCATGAAGAGAAAAAGTGCAGAATTAATGGAAAATCCATACATGCCACTTATAAAAACTACACCGAAAGGTCAAAAAATACTTAAGGCCTTAACTGAATTTGAATCCAAAAATGACAAAACAGGATTAGTGAAAACACGAGAGTGGTGTGGGTGAACAACATAAATAAAAAGTGAAGATACCTTTCCCCAAGATGCCTTTGTCACCGTTGTGTGAAAACATGTTTTCCTTTCCCTTTATACATGCAAGTGAATGCATTATAGGTATGGTGTTTTCCCAGAATAGGAGAAGCCTACTTAAATATATCATTCGTGGAGTAAATTTTTCCTTGACCCAGAACCTCATAGAAACTTATCACTGAATTTGATGTTGGGATGGGATTGTAAATATAACAACCTCTTCATTCCTACAAACTAGATTCCTTCCTGCAGTTAGGACACAGAGTATTGAATCAAAGTTATAGTTTCTAACTTCTTGTATTGGTTCATCAATCTTGAAATTCAGACATTGCATGTCTTCATTGCTTCATGTTTGAATAATTTGCATCATATCATACAATAGGAAATTAGGAATTATGATTATTATTACTTTATGGATCTGTTAAGTTAATTTTAAGTTTGCATGGTTTAGTGTGAAATTATTCTTGTGTGCCCCTAGGCCCAGGTGAAGGAATGCCAAGGACTGAGAACCATAGTTTTTAAATGGTATTGTTTCCTATACCCAAAAACCCCTCAACATCACTTCTTATTAGTTCTTAACAATAGTGTTGTAAACAATTTGAGAATTGATATAGAAAAATCTCGCACTTCTCAAGATAAAGTCCTAAAGCTAAAGTGTGATACCATGTGTAATTCAATAACCCCATTGTCACCTCACCAACCTCTTTTCACTTCGGGCTAGCTCTCCTCCAACTCAAGGGGGGTTCTCCCTAGTAGATGTTAGGGATCTAATGGCCCAGCCAAACCAAGTCAAGAGCCCCCTAACTCTCTATGTTTACTACTATCAATCAAAATATTGAACAATAGGGTCAGACATGCATCCTGAAGATAAAATTGCCAGGGTATTTTTGGGTAATTTCAAAGAGAAAGTCCCCAAACACATATAATCAGGGAATTATAACGTGATTTCAAACATTAAATATCAACAAAATCGTTTAAAGGATATTGAAAGGAAAAAGGTGATGGAAGATAGAAAGTTCCTTAC
Source organism: Pinus albicaulis (assembly GCA_034641835.2). Lineage (NCBI taxonomy): Eukaryota > Viridiplantae > Streptophyta > Pinopsida > Pinales > Pinaceae > Pinus > Pinus albicaulis. Next base: position 161,339,199 of record CM076569.1, on the reverse strand, counting down.
TTAAATGCTATAAGGATTTTTCAATAGTTGCTCCAAAAGCTTCACTTCAAGGCCCTTCAAGATCGTCTCCAACAATGCTATACCATCAGCTTCAACAATGTTGCTCCAAAAATGTCCTCAAGGTCTTCACAACAAGTTTACTAGAAGTTGCTCAAACAATATATTCAATAAGGTCTTCATTGTCAACTCGTCTCTTGTTTGGGTGCCTTAATGTGCAATGACATGTTTCCAGGACTGAATTCAATGCAAGGCATATTTGAAACTCTAACTCTGTCTTCCAGTGTCTTATTAGAAATTATTTCAGTTTTCATTTTTTGTTTTCAAGTTAGATATTGTTTTCAAGTTTTTACATTTATAATTTTATTGCAATGTGGCAGACTGATCAAAGCAGTGCAGGAACAACCCCGAGACGGGATGATCGCAGAAAGAGGCCAGCGGAAGAACATGTAAAGTGCCAGCATTGCTCTATCTTCGGGTATTTTAGTTATTTACATAATTGAAATAATATTAATTTTGTTCAAATATGCAGACACCTAGCCATGGTACGCCTGATGATTCCCTCTTTGAGGAAGAGCTTTCTTCATCCCTATCTCCGGTGTTCTTGTTGCAAAAAAAGGCACGAGATGCAAGGTCGGAATTTAATACTTTGATAGACGTGCCTCAAACACCTGAAACAGAAGAGAGGATAAAACATCTTATGAGCCAGCTAGAAAGATATCAGGTAATAATAAAAAGTCAAAAGGATATTTTTTTGTTCTGCATGAGATGAATTGTGATAGTTTGATTTTTAATTTTTACATTGACTAAAATAACAAAAAGTTCTTTTGTATGTAGCGTTTTCTGGCATTTTCTGAACCCGGTGTTGGTGGTAGTGGGACACAAGGGCAAGAGATTGCCCAACAACCCTATCGTACACCTTCTACTCCTTTAGGTGCTAGCCAAGAAACACACCCTGCCCAAGCAGACACCCAGCCAACCGCTGAACGTGTTGGCAATGATGAGGCTGATATGGCCAACTACATTATTGCGTTTCCTGGAGCTACACGTGTCAGCTCCACAGGGACCATTAATGGCACGTTGTTGGTGAACGATGAAGGTGTTCCTATAAAGCATGTACAACTCCCAGGTAAATTTTAATATTTTAACTATTTCATGTACTTTATCTAAAACATATTTATCATGATTTTTATTTTTAAATTAATGATAATATCTTCTTCTTCTTTTTCTGTGTAGGAAAAAATGAGTTCTACAGGTTTTTGGAGAGCCATGCATTGGTAATTTTTGGCCCAACCATACACACAGGGTGGAATTCCCAGAATTCCAACCTGAAAAAAGAACTTCTAGATTATCTAGAAGCCCTTTTTGGGGTCGGCACATTTGACAGAATAGCGGTGGCTCGGGTAGCCGGCAAATATTTGAAATATACCAGGGACACCTATAGGATGCAATTGAAATTTAACCCTATATATGAGCGTCCTCTCGCAGTTCCAGAGAGTGAGTGGAGAGAACTCATCCATGATGGAAAAGAGAAAAGGGCAAAGAAAGAAGGAAAAATTCCAACTGGACCCGCAAGGTAAATTACAACTTTAATTCAATAGCTTTAATTTTCTCTATGTCTAAAATAAAAGTGTGCTACGTCATATCTGACTTCAATTTTGTTGATGCTAGGTCGCCTGACACCTCAAATGCAACCAAAGCTAGGATTGAGAAAAAGGGCCATCACAAGCTAGGCCAGGGCGGCTACTTGAAATTAGTTGCAAGAATTGTAATTAAGTAGCTAAACATCTTATAATTAATTGTATCGCCTTCCAACGTTTTTGTAATCCTATCAAAAATGATTAAAAATACACAATCATATGTAATGTAGGGTGATGACTTCGGAATAGAAACTACATAGGAAGATAAAAATATCGCTTTCCATTTCGGCTATCAAGCTGTAGTTGAACGTCGCAGAAGCTTGGGGCAGGTCCCAAGATCCAGAATGCCTAATAAGGTAAAACATTAACCTTTCAATATGTTTGTTTTCATCCATAAATTTAATGTCTAACAACTTTGTTTAAATCAGGGGAGCAACACTACCGACGACGCAAATAACCCAGTTTTAGAGCCAAATGTAGATGATCTTCACGTGCAACCTGATCATTGTAGCAGGGACCAGGCCGACAATGCTACTATCAGTGAGGGCCGTGACGGTAATTAATTTCCACTTATAATTTTTTCTAATTATACTTTGATGGTTGTCCTTATAACGTTTTTTGTTTAAATGACAGAGAATGTTTCCCTTGAGGATCTTACCACCAGAGAGGAAGACAGGGCAACAGTCCCAACGGCGACAACTGGTGCACCAGGTAAATAATCTCATTGCAATTTTTTTTATTAATATTACCGAACTATTTCAATGATATTTAAAAACGGACAATTAAAATTTAATATTATCTATTTTTTTAGGCGATGCCCTGTCACTGGATGAGACCAGACATCGTGACTACGCAACTAGGTCAGCGGCGACAACTGGTGCACCAGGTAAATAATCTCATTGCAATTTTTTTTATTAATATTACCGAACTAGTTCAATGATATTTAAAAACTGACAATTAAAATTTAATATTATCTGTTTTTGTAGGCGATGCCCCGTCATTGGATGAGACTAGACATTGTGACTACGCAACTAGGTCAGCGGCGACAACTGGTGCACCAGGTAAATAATCTCATTGCAATTTTTTTTATTAATATTACCGAACTAGTTCAATGATATTTAAAAACTGACAATTAAAATTTAATATTATCTGTTTTGTAGGCGATGCCCCGTCACTGGATGAGACCAGACATCGTGACTACGCAACTAGGTCAGCGGCGACAACTGGTGCACCAGGTAAATAATCTCATTGAAATTTTTTTTATTAATATTACCGAACTAGTTCAATGATATTTAAAAACTGACAATTAAAATTTAATATTATCTGTTTTTGTAGGCGATGCTCCGTCACTGGATGAGACCAGACATTGTGACTACGCAACTAGGTCAGCAGTGCGGGTCGAAGGCACGAAACAGGAGCAGAGCACGATGATATTGATGATGTAATTAGGAGCTTTAGAAATAGGAAGAAGAAAAAGAAAATTTGATAATGTAAAATATTGTATTATTATAAGACAAACGTTACCATACTTGGAACGTTTTTAGCGTTATATAAAAAACTCATTTATCATACTATTTTTATGTCAAGCATTAATTGCAATTTTTCCTTGCGTATTTTTTGTTGAATTGTTTTTTTATTAGTTATTGAATATTTTTTTTTATGCTCATGAAAGTAAAAAATGAAATATAGATTGGGTATTGGGGAATTGAGAGTGATGTGAGGGGGGGGGCAGGGGCCATAGGAGCTTCCACCTTCACGTGGTTGGCCCTGTTTAGTAGAGAATAATTTATTGGAGTGATTTAATCATGGAGCAAGCCTCCCTCGATCCAGCGTAGCAACAAAAAAGTCACTGTTGACTTAGCTGCTACTCTTTCAGATCATGGGAGGATTGTTCCAAGTTCATGCAACTCCAATAAATTGTTCTTGAAACGAAGAGGAGCTTATTCAGGTATGTTTTGACATTTTCAACATATGTTCTAACATTATCATAAGAATGCATCTTAGAGTAAAAAATACTACATCAATTACTTGTATTTATTGTATAGATAATGATGGATTTTGATTGACTTGGCGGTGCAGGTACAAATCCTCTTGCATCATGAGCAATACAACTTGTCAACCAGGGTCATGTCCAGGATATTTTTGCTTGTGCGCTTGACCAGGTTCGTAATTTCACATTTTGTAAGTTCCTTTACAATTCATAATTCAATATTAAGCTTGTTCATGATTATTATCTAGGTTTTTTGTATGTGTTTTTTCATCTATTTGATTGTAAGCAACTCTACATGTTTCATGTTGTTCACAATGATTTCTCTCATTACCACTCCCAGGATGAATCCGAATTTATTGTTACATAGGTTACTTTATTGTTACTATGATTTCTCCATTTACGATTTCATAGGTTACATCATGTAAATTTGTTAATCTCAGGTTGGTGATGAGCTTTAGTTCTCCAGATTTGGGGCTTTTCTGATATTTTCTCCCTCATGTCATTCCTGCATCACCTCGTTGTTTGAGCATGCCAATTTTCTACCACTTGTACCAATTGGCACATGTCAATCTCTGAGTGGTGCCACATTTCACCTATTTTCATTGAGATTTTACGGTTTCTCTAACATAGCTTCAGAAATCCGATTCAGTGCCTGCTTGAATATTGCCACATAATACTCATGGTTTGGATTGATGAGCATGTTCTGAATGGTTGGTTGATTCATAAGAACCACCCATATAGTCATCTTGAGATATTTCATAAGTTTTCTCGGGTTTCCTTTTTCACTGTTTCTAGTGGGTGGGATGGTGTGGGGTGATCCATCAATACTGGTGCTCTTGTAGTAGGGAATTTTTTTTTGGGGATATAAAGGAGCATTTGATGTAGATATCCCATTGGATGCGTTCATAGATGGGCACGAGAGGTCAAGAATGTAAATTAAAAATATGCAACCTCCAGCATGGCAACCTGAAGGCCGTGAGAGACACTGGTTAAAGATTGTTTATTGCTGGCCTTAATATAGTCGTGATTTATTTATATTATCTTAATGCAAATATATAGTCCGGCCTCATTAAAATGAGGATTGTGGTTGTATTTCTCTTTGGTTTTTTCTCTCTTAATGCTCTAGAAGTTGCCAAAATTTGCGATAGTTGTTTAGTTTGCCTGTTACAACTTAAAAGTGGTTTTTAGCAATGGGAGTCATGTTTTTTAAGGTTCATAGTAATATGAAGATCTTGTAATTCTATATTCAGCATAAGAGAAGATGGCCTATGCTTTGGGCAGTATGACAACAATTGCCACATCTACCTCATTGGGTAACAATGGAAAGGGGAAGAAGTTGGGTGCAATGTTTGATAATTATGGCAGACAATTGTCTTTTCTTTCAGTTTTTTCACCCATTTCCTTTAATCGCTCAAGCAGAAGAGGGACTCTGAGATTACGTGACAGAGAGAAGGTAGTTAATACAAGAGCTATGGAAAAGGAGTTGTACTTCAACAAGGATGGCTCAGTGACAAAAAAATTGCAGGTCAGAGAAAAAATTATGTTTAAAGGAAGGTCACCTGCATGTGAAACTTCACTACGGTGGATCTTTCCTTGTCCACTTATATTCGATTTTAATGTGTTATTTTAATTTTTCATGGAGGGTTGTTTTGGCATATGGTCTGGCATTCAATTGCACACTTACTGAAAGCATTGTCAATTTGTCTTGCAGGCGGTGTGAACAAACTTGCTGATCTTGTTGGAGTCACCCTTGGGGCGAAGGGCAAAATGTTGTCTTGGAGAGAAAGCATGGTTATCCGAAAATAGTTAATGAAGGTATGACAGTAGCTAAGGAGGTAATTTGTAGATGTGTGCTCTGGTTTTCTTTTTAACATTGTATTAGTTCCCCCTCTTAAATGTCTTAGATTTGGTAGGCATAATTTGAAAACTCAAAGGTGAAAAGAAACATATTTGTTACCCAGTGGTCTACTTGGCCTATGGACTAGCCACATTAGAGTAATGCATAAAGCTTTTCACAACAATAAAAGGAAAGGGTTATGGCTGAGTCAAATTTTATTGTTATTGACAGTGTAATGAAATGTATCTCAATTTTATGGTTTTGGCCTTTTTATTGGTTGAATTAGAGGACCCAGTTGAAAATATTGGGGCCAAGTAGGCTGGTTTTCCTTTTTGCTGATGGTTTTGTGTATCTAATTGAATTAGTTGCCTAAGGTATTTTTGGTTGCAAACTCCCTTTCATTTTTCATACAGTATTGGCCTTGTGGAATACATTTTATTGTGTGGTCTTGTTAGATCTACAACATTTGTAGTTGTTTAGTCTTATGTCCGAGGTGCACTTTTATTATGGAAATAGTTGATGCAATATTGTCATTTAATCCTTACTGCAGGGTAGCACGTTGAGAAGTTTCTTGTGAAATGTTTGGTATTCAAAATGACACTTGATCCTATACAGCATCATGCACTTGACTTCAAAATTCATATTCAAAGTGTGCCAGACAATTCTTGCAAAATTTCAAATATTTATGTTGTTTTAAACCATTATCTTTTTCATGTATTGGATGTTGAAAATGTGAAAAAGACTTTGGTATGAAACCAACTGGTGAATAATTTCCAGCAAAACAACCAATTCCAAGACATGATTTAGAATTAGAACATATGTACTTATGAAGCATAGAAAGATATCCTTGATGCATTGTCAATGTTTGGCTAGGGTTATTTTTGAAGAAAATAACTCCTTATTCCTAGAATAGTGATCTTCAATACAAGTAAATACCAGAGAAGAGAGATCATCGTGTGATGCAACAAAACTGAAATTGGACCCCTAAGGAGAGCTGGTGTGTCTATAATCACTCTGTCAGCATTTTCCCTTGGTTTACCCCGTTCTTTTCCTCCAGCTTGAGTCTTAATTGACTTCTTCTTTCTTCGGGTTTATTTATCAAATTCGTACAAATTCGTAGAATTTGATAAATAAATACTATCCACAATGCTTGGACTTTAATTTATATTCCCGACTTTATATTATCTCCAAGCCTTATAACCAATTTTTAACTTTAAACACTTTGTATTTATACTCCACGTTTCTTTTTAAATAAACAACTTATAATGAACTTTCGGCTCTATATTTCACCACCCAGCCTTACAACAATCACGCTCCAGACTTATGCTAATTATCCGCCAATCGTTTAATTAAACAATTTCATTATACTCCGGCCCCACCTATATATATCAATAACCAATCAAACACTCTTATCGTACCTGGCTATCCTCCACACACCTTAGTTAACCTCTGGGCAAGTTCAACGTGCGACCACCGTCCGATGGCCCTTCTCCAAATCAACGACTCTTGGCAATTTCTCTCGGCTTCCAACGTCGGGCTTTAACGTGCGATGGCGTGGGTTAAATGGTGGTTTTCCGGGGGTCACTTCACCACGTGTCGCATTCCCTATGGAATCGCTTGCGAATAGGAAATACCGCCTACTGCGCAAAAGCAGTGCGATATGGGCAACCCGCTTTTTTGATTCCGCTCATGGTTTTGGTACAGGGCTTGACCATGGGTGCAAGTCTAGTTCCGCTATCCTTTTGTTTGTTAACTCATGTCCAATCCTCGGGTCAGGTTCCGAAAGCACAACAATTTTGTCTCTTTATTAAGCGGGATTTTTATATTTGAACAGTGTTCACGACCTCGGTTCTCTACACAAACATCGCCTTCAGGTGGGGTGAGTTCAAAGGGAATTCAAAGACAGAAGAATGGAATTATCAGTACCCAATTGCCTCACAGTTAGACAATTCTTCACAATTAGCAGTTCGAGATAATTCAATGGAAACTAAACTTGGAAATCATTTAACTGGAAACAATTGTTCACACACAGAGGTTTATTGCAGAAATCCCCTCTCTACTCTCCTCTTCCCTCTCTACTTTTATTCATCCGAGGAATTACAATTTATATACATAACATATGGCTCTTCAGTTACTCTGAGAGGACTGTTCTAGAAATCAAAAGGTCTAATTATAATAATTGAACTAACTGAAACTGTTCGACTCCTACAACTCTAACTAGTGTAAGTAATACAGTCAGCTGAGGTATTGACACCTAGCTGTTACAACTCAAATGTTTCCAAACCCTCCTAGCCACAACATGTGGACAAAACCTCCTGCATTGTTGGCTAGTGCCTAATGCCCTTGCATCATCATCTGACATAAACCTATTAACAAAAGTGAACAGGGAATGATTATTAATTATGGCATACTAAGTTGCTTTTCTAAAGATTAACATTGTAGATAACCTTAAAAACATTTGTTAACTATTTTTGTTTGACCATTTGATTGTGTTTGATATGTAGAACTCATGGCAGCTAGTGTTTCTGCACTCATATTAAATAATTATTTCCAAAAGTTTCTTGTTACTATTACTTTAGGAAAACCATGAAGACTATGAATTTCTTTCACGGACACTTCTGCCACTTGGATTGTTGTTTATGTACTTTGAGCTCTATAAAAAAAATCTACAAAATTTGTCAATATAAATGACCACAAAAATGTAATACTTACCTTTATATTTCAGTAACCCTGTAATAAAGTCTATTGATATATCTTCTAGTCTTTGAATATGTATGTGGAATGGTTGAAGTAACCCTAAAGATTTTAATATCTCTCTTTTATTTATTATGCAAACCTGACCTTCTCTTACAAAATTTTGAATACCTTTCTTCATTCCTTCCAAAAATATATTTTTTGATCCTTTGAGATGTTTTAAGGAACCCTGCGTCCTACCATCAGAGAGACATGGGAATCCCTTAATATTTGTTTATTCAAATATGTTTGCGTGCATAAAAATATTCTACATTTGCACCAAAGTATATCTCTCTTTCACTCCCAATGCTCCATAGAGTTCATCCATCCTTTATAAATTTTAGTTTTTATTTGGTACTATTGTCATTTTTCCATTATGGCAAGCTTCTTCTAGCCACCTAGGAATAGAAAATGTAATTGGATATAAATTTGAGGCCTCTTCTATTTTAGAAAGAGCATCATGTACTAAATTTTCCTTACCCTTTTTGCAGATTATCTCAAAATTAAAACTTTGCATTTTTTTCTCGTCGCTTTTGTTAATCTTCCAATGAAATCCATAGCTTCAAAAAATACTTTTCTATCATGGTATATCTTGACTTTAAAGTAACTACCAATGATATACTATCCCCATTTTTTATTGCATGTAATATTGCTTCCATTTATTTTTCATACGTAGATTTCACCAAATATTTTCTTTGAATTCCTGTCTTTTAAAAGCCAATGATATCCCTTATTGTGTTAATGTTACGTAAATTCCTTGTCCTAGTGCCTCACACTCTACTATGAATGTTTTACCAAAAGTAGGTGCAACCAATGTTGGTGTAGAAGACATGGCATCCATTAAAAGAGAGAATTCCAAAGTAGCCTCATCATTCCATATAAATGATATTTTCTTCAAGAGATATGTGAGTGGACTTGAAATGCATGCATAATTCTTAAAAAATGATCAATAATATCATGTAAGTCTAAAAAATATTCTAAGAACCTTGATTTTCTTAGGAATAGGTCATTTTTTAATAGCTTGCATCTTTTGAGGCTCCAACTTCACTCCTTCCTTTAAAACAATATGAACCAAATACTCGAATTCTTATTTCCCAAAAGCACATTTGAATATTTTTACATAAAAATGATTGTTCTCAATAATTTATATAACTTTTCCACATGTTTACTAGTGTGGTATTCCCATGATTTATTATAAATATGTGTATTATCAAAGAAAACAAACACAAATTTTATAAGATGGGATCAAACAAAATTGTTCTTAAGTCGAGCCCGCCGGACTTCAAACGGCGATAAACCATAATTCAAACCAAATTCGCGTTCCAAAATAGCCTGCTGATGTCGGCCAATTTTGTGACGTGAAAACCAAATGAATTCTGCCCTAATATTTTTCGGGTCCGAAGTTGGGCTGGCGTATGGAGGGAGAGTTGTGACGTGAATTTCTTATCAAATTCGCCCTAATATTTTTCGGGTCGGTATTTCCACTGCGCGAGCAGCCCAAACAAAGATCCACTCCAATCAATTTCTACCACGTGTCCTCAATAAAAACTTGCCTTGCTCCGGGCTGCGGGTGCATTCGATGGTGTTTAAGGCAATGGGACATGGATGTGGCTATTTCATATCAATCGCATTAAGATTTAACGCTATTCAATTAAATTCCAAGGTTTTCACATCAAATCGCATTAAATTTTAACACTGTTCAAGATCGGACCTCCACTCCCGTTAGCGATTCTGCATGCTCCAATATGATCCGGCCTTCGGCTCTCATTAATGATCAGAGATTAATTATGACGAGCATCCTTCGATTGCATTGCATTGATAAAATGGCATTTCGCTATGGTTTTTCAGACGAGCCGGTTGCTGGGTTACACTGCCTGCTCACTGTGACGAGAAGGAGAAATGGCTAGCTGAACTGCCGCGTAGACCTTGCTGCATATCTTCATTTCTCTCGGTCTGGTCCTTGTCTTTCTTCCTCTGTTTCTTGGAATTCTGCTTCTATGTCTCCTCTTATGCCCACTGTTAGTGAGACTGCACCCATGCCTCGCGTGCGTCAAATGATGCATTTCCGCAGGGGGAGCACTAGAGATAAACTCCTGCGCGCTCCCTCCAGCCCCTCAACCGAGTTGTCTTCCAGCCAGTCCAGTGATTATGCAGGTCGCTATCCAAATACTAGGAGTGGGCAGGGTCGGGTTGTAGGATCTGGCCACCGTATGGATTCCCCTGCTCCTCGTTTTCCCACCGCTAGTTCACGTTCTCCCACGACACGCACTGCGCAATTTTCCTTTAATTTCTCTCTCAACCACCCACGAATTACAGCTTCAGTCACTATGGTTTTCCACGAGGAAGCCCAAACGGAGGAAGAATGCACTCGTCCGGCAGGTCTAAGCTCGGGAAAATCCAGCCAGCATTCGGGCCTTCAAGAGGGGAGCTGTGGCATGAATGTGGAGGTAGCACCTAGTGATCCTGGACCTTCCGAAGGATGGTGCCAAATCGTCGAGGAGCCGGAGGAGTAGTTTGGTTAATTTGTTTTTCTTGCTTCGCGGCCCACTTAATTGGGCTGCTTTTAGATTATTTTACTATGCTGGACCTTTGTAATATTTTTGAATTTTGTAAATTAAACGTTCAAGACTGGTTTCCCCGTATGAGGGCATTCTTCTTGATTTTTTGATTTTTTGATGACAAATTTGCCATGAGTCTAGGCAATGATTTTGACTTCGGTATAATTTTATTCCCACTGTTAATAGATTAACTTTACTTAGAAAAAAAATGTTGCCCTGTTTCTATTTTAAACCTGTTTTTTGAAATACAGAGCCATGTTTATATGGTCTACTTATTATACTCTTTCTTTGTATATCTACAGGAACCTTTTTGCTATGAACAGGGTGGATGCTGTAGCAGGCTACTAATGGAAACAAACGAGCCTGAACCTTATATCTCGGATGTAACAAATGGTTACCAATTTTGGAATCAAGCGAGCCTGATCTTACAAGCGAGCCTGGGTTTCTGCAGATGGTTATCACACTCCTCACATGATTAGCATTTTTCTCTGTTCAAGGATTTTGGGTACTTTAATTTGTATTTGGAACAACGGACGTTGGTACTCTATCTATTGCTTTAATATTCTACATACTGCTATTTCACTTTCTTATATATGCCTTGGGCATATTTGGATGCTTTCTCAGATTTGTCGATAATCTCCATGTGGACCGTTACTGGGTTTTATATCATGTCCCTGTATGTGACATGGGGTATTTTTCTATCATTGTCCGGGGTGAGACTTCCACTTTTCTGGATGGATATTTGGGTTCCAATCTTCATATGTGAAAATGTAATGACTTCATGGACTGTTTTACTTCATATAATATATTCAAAACAACGTTTTTTCTCTTGTGAAGAAAAAATGATTAATGTTTATCACTCTGCCTTCAAAACTAGCGATGCTGGTTTATTGATATGGTCTGATGGTATTTTTATATTTTGGACATATCACACTCCTCACATGATTAGCGTTTTCTCTGTTCAAGGATTTTGGGTACTTTAATTTGTATTTGGAACAATGGACGTCGGTACTCTATCTGTTGCTTTACTATTCTACATACTGCTATTTCACTTTCTTATAGATGCCTCCAGCATATTTGGATGCTTTCTCAGATTGTCGATAATCTCCATGTGGACCGTTATTGTGTTTTATATCAAGTTGGTATGTGACAAGGGCATTTTCTTTTTCTTCTATCACCGTTCTGGGTGGACGGTTACTGGATGGATATTTGGGTTCCAATCTTTAGATGTGAAAATGTAATGACTTCATGGACTGTTTTACTTCATATAATATATTCAAAACAACGTTTTTTCTCCTGTGAAAAAAAAATGATTAATTTTTATCACTCTGCCTTCAAAACTTGCGATGCTGGTCTATGTTGTTGGTTTATTGATATGGTCTGATGGTCTTTTTATATTTTGGACACATCACACTCCTCACATGATTAGCGTTTTTCTCTGTTCAAGGATTTTGGGTACTTTAATTTGTATTTGGAACAATGGACGTTGGTACTCTATCTGTTGTTTTACTATTCTACATACTCTATTTCACTTTCTTATAGATGCCTCGGGCATATTTGGATGCTTTCTCAGATTTGTCGATAATCTCCATGTGGACCGTTACTGGGTTTTATATCAAGTCCCTGTATGTGACATGGGGTTATTTTCTATCACTGTCTGGGGTGGGACTTCCACTTTTCTGGATGGATATTTGGGTTCCAATCTTCAGATGTGAAAATGTAATGACTTCATGGACTGTTTTACTTCATATAATATATTCAAAACAACGTTTTTTCTCTTGTGAAAAAAATGATTAATGTTTATCACTCTGCCTTCAAAACTAGCTATGTTGGTCTATGTTGCTGGTTTATTGATATGGTCTCATGGTATTTTTATATTTTGGACATATCACACTCCTCACATGATTAGCGTTTTTCTCTGTTCAAGGATTTTGGGTACTTTAATTTGTATTTGGAACAATGGACGTCGGTACTCTATCTGTTGCTTTACTACTCTACATACTGCTATTTCACTTTCTTATAGATGCCTCGGGCATATTTGGATGCTTTCTCATATTGTCGATAATCTCCATGTGGATCGTTACTGGGTTTTATATCAAGTCCCTGTATGTGACATGGGGTATTTTTCTATCACTGTCTTGGGTGGGACTTCCACTTTTCTGGATGGATATTTGGGTTCCAATCTTCAGATGTGAAAATGTAATGACTTCATGGACTGTTTTACTTCATATAATATATTCAAAATAGTGTTTTCCTCTTTTAAAGTTTCGTTTTTTTTTTTTTAATAGTCCCTGCCCAACATTATATACCGACACAAAGTGGGTGCCATTGAATTATGGCGATTAGGAAATGCATGAAGAGAGACAAGATAAAAATGAGTCAGACGCAGCGGACGTCAAAAACGTCGCACCACATTTCGTCGGAATCGTTACTCATTTACAACGTCGAAGAGTTTACGTCCAAAACACTCCAGACCACATTTCGTCGACCAGACAACATAACCGTCGGAAGAGCGACGTCCAAAACGTCGGACCACATTGCGTCGTAATTGCGACAGTTACAAACGTCGGAAGAGCGACGTTCAAAACTTCAGACCACATTTCATCGTAATTATGACAGTTTAGAAACGTCGGAAGAGTGACATTCAAAACGTTCGACCACATTTCGTCGGAAGTGCGACAGTTTACAAAGGTCGGAAGTGCGACGGATTGGGAAACGTCGGAAGAGTGACACTTGTTTGGAAGCGACAAAAAAAATTTCGATAGTGCAACACTTTTTAATTGCGTCAGAACTACGATGGCATGGTAAACCATGTTTTTCCTGCCCTCGAACTATCACTCTTGCGACGACTATGTGTCGGAATAGCGACGAATTGGTCGTCATAATTTCCGAAAATTTTCTAGTGTGACCCAGAGAATATTCTGTGGAAAGCTTCTGAAACTGGCAACTTAACTACCGATAGGTCCATCCGTAAAGAAAGATCAGTACTTGAAAACCTCACCTCCTTGCAGGATTCCCCATTTGACTTAAAATCAGCAAAAACCCTTTTTAGAAGCAAGTCACAAAGTAAGGTAAACTATGATGATCTTGAGCCCCTAGATTTGCCACAGAGTCCTAGTAGAGAAGCCTCACCTACTACACCTCCCGACTTTCAGCTTCTCCATCAATTTGGCTCCTACCACCCCAGATCTGCTCAAAATCATATCACTAGCCCAAGTACATCTGCCACACCCATCCAAACCACTACTGTTCAAATCACCTCAGCTCATCCTACAAGCCCTCATATTGTACATCATCCATTAGCTCCCGCCATGGCAACCTAGTATGCACCCTTGTTGTTGCCACACCCTTTGGCTCCTTTATAAAATGACTATCAATCCAAAATCCCACACTTTACCAGAGTTGAGGCTGCTACCGCTCAACAACATGTAGATAGAATTAGTGATGCCTTTGAATACATGGAAATAGAAGATGAGACTATAAGAATGAGGATGTTCGCCCAAAGCCTAGGTGGGGAACCCAAAAAATGGTTTAAGATCTTAAATATGAACAGCATACACGATCTCCTATAACTCTACCAAACCTTCATAAATAAGTGGGAAATTAGAAATAACCCCATTCAAATCCTGTCAGAATATAACAATCTAAAAAGGGAAAATGGGGAAAGTGTCCAGGAATACTACACTAGGTTCAACAGTGTTTATAACGCCCTCCCACCTCACTTCAAGCGTCCACTTGGCTCAGCCTTAGCAAAGTTCCCCGAAGGTTTCGACCCAGACATGACTTATCAACTAAGAGACAAGGACCCCCCAACCTTAGAGGAAATGCAAAAATTTGCCATAAGTGCAGAAGCCAACTTAGCAGAAAAGAGAGCTAGGACCATATCAGAAAGGAAAGTCACATACCGAGATGAGGTCTCCCCTTCAGCCCCTTCCTTAGATCCTAGAATAGATGACTTGGTTAGATCCATGGTGAAAATGTGGGAAAAGATGAGTGAAAAGACACCTCTTAGGGACAACCAGCCAAACCCTCCAAATAGAAACCAGAACCAAAACTTTAGGAGAGAACAGCCTCTAAACAAACCAAGGGAAAATGACCAACAAATTAGGCCACCCTTTAATGAAAATTATGTTGATGAGGATGAGACGGATATGGAACCCATTTATGAAAATCATTTGAACCTTATAGGTTCTGATAACGAGAGTGAGGTTTACCTCACAGAAGAAGAACAAGCTTTCTTCTCTCCGAATCAAAATGAAACCAACTATGAAGATCCCGAAGATCCTGCTATAGATTTTCAGAATGCCATAATAGAAGATCACAGGCAATATGATCTTAGAAGTAGAAAAAACCAAGACAACTCCAAGAAAGGTAGCTTGGACACTGCTAAAACCCCGGATACCATCCTTAAAAGAGCAGTGGATAGCAACCAAATCATGGTCAAGAGAACTGACCAAAGCAAATATAAAGCTATTCAGACAAGCCTTGGCCCAGATTTTCCCAATACCTCTTCCAAGATTCCCGAGATGGCTGTTTTGAAAAAAATCCTGAAACAAAGTCAGTAAACTCAAAACATAGAGAAATTCATGGCTGAAAAAACTGAAGCAAACCTGTCTAAACTACAAGCACCCTTCAGTTTTGAGGGAGAAATCGCCAAAATAAAGATTACCATGCCTCTCATGGAACTTATCACCCAAAGCTCTTATAAATCCCAATTGTTAAAGGTCCTGAATATAGGAAATGATGCAAACACCCTTAATCTAGTTGATGACACTCCTAAAGTGTTGTTTGGTCCAAAAATAGAAGGGAAATTCCAAGAAGGAACCACTCTTCCCTTTTACATCAGTCTGAATATCCATGACCAAATCCTACACAATGCCATACTAGATTCTGAGGCCTTGCATAATCTCATGCCAAAGGTTGTGATGGAAAGATTAGGCCCAGAAATAACCAAACCTTATAAGGACTTATATTCATTTGATTCAAGCAGAGTCAAGTGTCTAGGCTTAATCAAAGATCTCTGTTTCAGTTTGGCCCAAATACCTGCAAAACACCTGATCATGGACATAGTGGTAGCAGACATCCCCCCCAAGTACGGAATGCTTTTATCCAGATCTTGGGGAGCCAAGATTCAAGGAAATATTCAACTTGATATGTCCTGCGTCACTATTCCTGTGTTTAACCAAACTAGAATACTCTATCGGGAATCACACATGAAATATATGGTCAGTAGCCAAGAAAGGCCAGATAACATCCCGATGTACTCCTTGAATTTTGATCTGAACTCTTTCATTTTACACACTGATGAAGACATTGAATAATAGTCAGAAGGATTTGAAACAAACTTACACCCACCACATCAGCTACCTCAAATCCTCTATGATGAACTAGACACTCAAAATTATCATGACCATGAGCAGCTATTTCTTGAGGAAAGAGAGTTTGTTCCTTTTGAAACAGGGATAGAGCAAGAATCACAAACCATTATGTACCATCAAGCAAATTTCTCAAATCATAGGCAAACATCAGCAGTAACATCAGGAGACTTTTTCAGAACAGAGGCATTAGAAGACTTGCATATCACAAACATTTTTGGAAATCAGGGGCAGGGGAGCTTAAAGTTCTTACCATACCTTAAATATTTACAACCTCATAACTCTACCCCTTTGAATGAAACTTTGACTGTAGCCATAACAACTAAAGATTCATAGAAAATGTCTGATAAAATTATTATGAAATGATATGATGACTGTAGCCCAAATATACCTGAGTTGTTTGAACGAGCTAACATTCTTTCACTCCACCAAAGACTTAGAACTGCTAGAATTTACAAGATTGTTCAAGATATTACTACATGTAGAGAAAATAGGGAGAGGCACTATGACACGTCCATCACTCCAAGAAATAGCTTCGACAAAAGAAAATAAAAAATCTCGAGCAAACAATAATGATCAAAGATAAAACAGTTGGACATAGGATTTGTTTTGATTTCAGACATACAAATACACACCTTGTGACAGAAACTACATCCTTCCTACCCAAGAAAATGATATACCAATGATAAATGCTTTTAATCATGTGTATTTGTAAAATGATGATTCAGGATATAGCCAAATAATTCCTTTACAAAGAAAACAGCTCAAAGAATTTTTCAAGTATGCTGGAAATAGTTCCATCTTCAAACCCAGAATTGCAAAACCACCGGACATCAAAAACATGCTCCTAAAAGCCATGTTTCCAGTTCTGAATTTCTGCATTTTGATGTACCTTGATGATGTCATTATATACTTCAAAAATGACAAAGAATATCTGCATTATTTGAAAAATATGTACAGCAAAAGGAGTGGGAATCAGAGGTATAAAGAGGTACAGCGAGAAGATATGGGGTTGTTTATAGATTCATGCATGAATCCTTATGTCATGCTTGAAAGAGAAAATTTTCCAAATTTTTCTTTTCAAGAGCTGAGTGGACCAAGAGTGGTAGGAGATCCTTATGAAGATAAGATGCTTAAGTTTCACCATTTCCAGGATTTCCGAGTTAAAACATTTTCAATCATTGTATATACCATTGTTTGAAAAATCAAAATCAAAATCAAAAAATAGAAAATTCAAAAACAATAGAAAAATAGACAAAGAGGGCGGTTTGAAAAATAGAAAGAAAGCCCCATGTTCAAAAAATAGTCATTATGAAAGCGCGCAAGTCTACATGCCGCTACTAGTGCTCAAAATGTCTTGTTCAGTTATCTAGCCTAATCATAACTGAACATGTTTTAAATTTATTTGCTGATAAGTTAGTGAGAGGAAAGATAGTCAACATTGTGTAAGCTTGAATTTTCAAATAAAATAGATTAGGAAAAGATACTGGTTCCACATGCTCAAAACGGAACCAAAGAGGAAAGCAGGGCTGAAAAAAAAAACTGTTTATCCTAGCCCTGATTTTCAATATTTCATTTTATGCAAAATAATATTTGTGTGCAGCTTTTCTTTCATGCCACAAGTACATGACGAATCAGACTGTCTAATCCTGATTTGGTCATTTTTCAATTTCATGTTTTAGATTAGAGAATAAAATCATGTCAAACATCTTAACCTTGACAGTCGATCCAGTATAGGTAGAGAGACAAAGGAGTTCATCAGCTTAATCTGAACTCTCGGCGGATATAAGTGTAGAATTAGATAGTGTCATTTTTCAAAAATATTATGTCAAAGGATTGCTAGTCCAAATGCACCCGAAAGAAGAAAAATGTTAGGAAATATAGTGGGGTAGGTAGAAATGACTTTGATGTTAATCATGCTGTCAATATTCATAAATAGCATCGAGGAAGAAAGATTTTGCGCCAATGGATAAAGGCACTGGTCTTCAAAGGACCAAGATCTGAAATTCTGGACACTTCCTAAAAAGGAGCTGCCCTCCCCAAATGGAGCCACTGTTAGTCATCAGTATTTTTCACCTGTTGATGATGACTAGTTTTTAAAGCCAATTTTTCTAACAGCTGATCTCCAATTTGTCAAATTTTTCAGCTAGAAAACACCTATAAACATTTTTCCCTACTACCTTTTCAATCAACCTATGATGAGAAAAAACCTAATTGTCAAGCCCTATCTAGTCTCAGTCATACAAACTTGTCCATCAGTTGTCATAAGCTAAAGTCATCTGCTCTCATTCACCCTCATCCCCAGCTCATTCATTAACCAAATGATTGATAAGAATGTCAGCTACCCTACCTCTAGTCCTATCTCATCTTGGGATCTGATCATACCAAAGAGAATACTCCAAATCTGTCAGAAATCTCCCCTAAGTTAGGTAGTGACGCTTTAGGCAATCCTCCCTTGGCAAACTATCCTAAGCCAAAATAACCTCTGTATAACACCAACCAGTCATAGATGGCCTTCCTATTCTGCAAATAAAGCTTGATACACCCTTAAGTCGCGCCACTAACAAGTCTTGGTGTCTCAGCAGTGCATCTTTCAAAAGCCCAACTGATGTTGTGTTGATCTATACTGTTTCAATGTATTTTTCAAAAGCAGAAGTGTACCAGTGTTCTAGAAGACATTATTAAACTAAACATGAGAAGACAGCTACTTCTCATGTTGTTTTGAGCCTGGGATGCAAGTACTAGTTAGAGAGGTAATTCAATGAACTCCTGCAAACATAGCCAAAAGGTTAGTGACTTATGACTAGCAAGCAATACTCTGCAGACACAAGACATGATTGCTTCTGGTTTCTAAAGATGCATAAGAGTATTTTAACAACAGAATACACATCTCAGAGCATGCCCCTCATGGCATATTGTCAATTTTTCACCTTATTACTTGCTGTGATATACCAAGCAGAGATGGGCATTAAAATGAAAGATGACATAGTTTGAAGAGATATGAAATAGCATCACTGTGTAAAACCTCCTCCAAACATGAGCAGAGGGTTGGGAATATTATGTTGGCCTCCTTCATTTAACAAGTAGAGGGTCAAGAACAGAGTTTTAGCTTCATTCAAAAAGCACAAAGCTAACAATGCTGCAAATGGCCACAAGAACTTGTTTACACCTTTTTCTCCAATGGATGAAACCACTAACACAACAGTGGTGTTTTAAAAGGTGCTTACATGAGTTCACTGTTTGAAAGACAGAGTTGAAATCAGTAGAAAAAAATTCAAGGTTTATGAGTTGAGGGTTGGGTTAAACATAGGCCAATCAGTGGTACTATGATGATTCAAGGAAGCTTTTCTTTTCCTATCCATAAAGGTCTTTTTCAAAACCTCATTAAATTGACAAGAAGATAGACTAGCCTTGCTTCTGAAGAAGACCTTTGCAAATAAACAACACAGAGATAGTATGTGTGAAGAAAGGATATGACAAATGTTTCAAGTTCAGAGACAACACTCAAAGAAACAGATGTAAATCGAGCCATGGGTGAATGCAAATAAGGTCCTTCATCCACAGTCAAAGGAAAATATCCAACGGCACCTGGAAGATTTGATTAACTTCACAATGGACTTAATTATCGTCAAAACACCAAGAGAGCAGAAATTGTCAAAATAAGTTTTAGAAATGTGAATCATCTCCTTCCAAGATATGGCAAAGGATGCATCAAAAACCTTGGATTTGACTCTTAAGCATTTCTCCTTTAAAGGTCAGAAATAGGCAAACAGTGACAGAGTTTCTTCTTTAATGAGGAACGGTGAAAAAGGATTTCTGCTTTTAAGAAGTTTCTTCACTTCAAAAAAAGGGGTTAATGTCTTTGGTATCTTAAAAAGGGTTGGCCACTGCATCGTTTTTATAAGTCTGGTTTTTTAGATGGCTTCATGGTGTTTTAAAAGTAATGAAATATCAAAGACAGTGCTTAATGTTTTGTTATAACCGAAAAGCCTTTTCAAAAGGCATCAAAACCCTTACAATAGATACAAATTTTTTTGAGTTCATTTAAAGGTGGAAGAGACCATTGAAACAGCCCATTGTGCAAATTCAAAACTCAAAAACAACGCTCCCCTAGCTATTCATTGGAGAAATTTGGTGTTCAAGCAAACTTTTCAAATTTTTCAAGGCTCCAGGCTTGCGCGGCATGCCTGTAGAATTGTGCAGCGCACCTGTGCACGCATTTACATTGGGTTTATATTGTTGTGCGGCGCGCCTGTAGCGCCCGTTCACCCACCGCCCGAGACTGACCCGAATGCGCAGTGTTCTCTTCTGCAAGCGTGCCGCTCACTCAAAGGGTCTCCAAAAACACTTTTGAAAGCGAAATCAAGGACCGACAAGGCTCATAAACATTTCTCTAGGTATTTTCTATGACCTCTTGTTGAATTTTTGAGGTTAAAGGACGTGTTTTTTCTTCGTTCTCTAAAAAGGAAACAGTTGTCTTAAAACCATTTCATCATCTAAAAACCATGAGATAGATAGTGGTAAAGAGACAGAGTTTTGTCAACACTGGAGAAAAGCTTTTTTGTGCTTGGGGGTCTCATCAATTTGGAGGTGTCTTAATAGTGGCCTTAAGGGCAGTTTGTCATTTAGAAAGCACAAGAAAAAATGCATTGATTAGAGGGTGGGGTTTTCGTAAAAAATTAAAGAGTTTTGTTGCTATGATTGCTAAGTATTAGTACAGTGATAGATGGGGTTTTTTTATCAATCTCAAAGGGCCTTAACTTCCTTTAAGAACAATGAAAACCATACACAAATTACAAGATAGATAAGCAGAGTTGTAGAGGTCCCAAGTCCACTGGAAGGTGTCTTAGCATTGTTAAAACAAAAACAAACCTTGTCTACAAAATCAAAAGGGGAAAGCAGTGTTTATAAGGTGAAATCTTGATCATTATAAAGTGTCCTCTCTGTGTTGTGAAAATAGCAAACTCTGTGCAGCCACCAGATTTCCAAACAAAGCTAAGGGTGTCTTGCTTACTTTATAACGAAACAGTGAACAGCAGAAGAACATTGTTTGGGGGAAAGGTGTTTTGTTTTTGTCAAAACACAAAATTTCCTTTTTCACCAAGAAACCACAAACACGCCTTTCAATACCTTGCCAGATCACAGTGATAAACTGAATTTTTTCTTTTATTTGACAAGCACTTGTTGATTGGCATCAAAAGAGGACAAAACAGTGACTTATAAGGAGGACAGGGGTGTTGTTGAGAAACCATTTCAAGGACCATTTGAGACAGCTTGTTTTTTGTCAGTCAACAAAGAGTATCCAAAACAAAATGCCTCCCAGGAAAGACAGTAGAAGTGGCTTTCACAAGAGGTTTGAACCTATTTCAACTGAAGAGGTAAATGCTCATCCATCAGTCATGTTTAACTTTCATGAATTTTGATGTCTAGAGTTTTTTCAAAGGGTGCAGGAGGTGAAAAGCTATCTCCCCTTGAAACATCTTTGTGCTTTGAGATTTCAAGGGAAACACTTTCAGTTTACAGGCTTGGATTTCAATTTTTCTCCTAGATCCATTTCCAAAGCCACCAAAATCCCTTATGTTAGAGAGAAATGGTTTAAACAGAGCCACCTAGACTCAAAATAGTACAAATCCTTTTTGAATCCGGAGCATCGGGATACATGTCCATCCATCTTTCCCTACTCATATCTGTTGACTTGTTATGCTCCCCTCATGAAGATAATCATGAAATATTTCACAAGCGAGGGAAATTTTTCCCGCATCTATGCTTACCATGTCCGGTTGCTCATGCATTTCACAAGAGCCCAATTGTTAAATCTCCCCTTTTTCCTGCATAGAAGTATTGAGAAGATGGCCTCCACTGTTCAGAAAATACCTCCTTCTCAGCAGTCAGCTTTCCTTTTCCATCATTCCCTCATAAAAATTGTCATTCTTCATCAGCTTGAGAAGAAGGGAATCTCTTGGCACACGTTCATTGCACATGCAAATTTCGCCACTGTACCTTCATCCCATGCATCTCCTTCACCTTCCACTCAGCATCTTTCACCTTCTTCAAGTAAGCCCATTCCCAAGAAGCTAAAATTTCCCATGATTAGTGAGGGGGGCAGCAAGATGAGGAAGAACAGTAGCATGATGATGAAGAAGAGCAGCATGATGAAGAGGAGGGGCAGCAAGATGAGGAAGAGCAACATGATAAGGAGGAGGAGCATGATGAGGAGGGGCAGCAAGATGAAGAAGAACAGCAGCATGAAGAAGAACTACAGCATGAAGAGGAGGTGCAACACAGTGAGGAAACGCAGCCTCATGAAGAAAAACATAGTGATGATATGCAGCACAATAACAGTCAAAAAATTCATGAAGAAACTCAAAAAAGTGGCAAGGATGATGAGGGAAGTAGCAAGGGAAAAGAACAAATAGAGCATGTGCTAGCCGTCTCTCCTAGGCAAGGGGCCATGCTTTCTTCTCCAAAAGTGACAAAGCCTCGGACATCAAAGAAAATAGTGCCTCAAACTATAACTCCAAATGTCACTAGGGCCCTCCGAAGCAAGGGGAAGTTTCCCAAGCAACCCATTGTCGAATTACCCAAGAGGAGGAAGACCAAGAAGACCACCCAAAGAAAGGGAAAGGAGAAAGAAGAAATCAGCCATGAGAAGGAGAGGGACTTTGACATTATTCAAATCCAAAGTGATGATAGTGACAATGAGGCCCGAATCTTAAAATCTCTCTTGATCAATAGAGAAACAAATTGATGCTTTGAGGGCAGATCTAGAGAGGTCTAGAAACTTCAATCACTTTTTGCAAACACAAAATAAACAAATGAGTGTCCACATGGCTGTATATGAGACACGGGCCATCAAATATAAAAAGGAGGCCTCCAAGGCACAAGTTAAATTGGAAGAACTCATGGGCAAGTTCAATGATAGCGAAGATGAAGATCGGCCAAGGAGAAAGAGGCCAAGGACCATGGGACTCAGAAGAGCCCTTGAGAAACAAAGGAGGAAGAAATTGCCCTTCTCCAATCTTTTCCTCTCACTACTTTGTTCACCCAAGAGATAGAGAAAAATCGAGAAGCATGGCTTGAGAGAGTGAATGATCACTTGGAGAAGAAGTTAGAAAAGGCCAATAGATATTTGTACCTTCAAAGGAGGATGACCGGGCACTATAAGAAGCTTAATCAGTTCGCCCGACGGAAATTGAAGGCCACACAAGAAAAACTCAAAGAAGCTCAAAAGAGGCGCCCGACACCAAAAATGAAGAAAGACACCTCAAAGCTCCAAATTTTGGCCTTAGCTTCTCAGCATGCTTCTAAAAACCCTTGAGGGTCATGCTCGCGAAAATCAAGCAAAATTCAACAAGTTTCGGTTTTTGTAATTTTTGGGTTTTTTGCTAAAAATCATGGGCATCGCCATTTCTATTTGGGACATCCTCAAAGGATGAAAATGGTATCATTGGATGCCATAATTTTAGGAGCATCTACTCAGTGATTTTCAGATCAATTGAAGATGATTTTCTCCCCCAAGATGGTGAAAAACACTCACTTTTTCCACACTCTGCCTCAGTTATCAGCAAGGTCTATTTTTTTGGTTTTTACACACAGGTCAGCTTTTGACAGATTTCTAGTGGTCAGTTTGGAGAAACTAAGCATTTTCAGAAACTAGAAATTCAGAGCTTTCCAACAAGCTATCACGGGCTTTGTTTCGACATCAGGAAAGCATCCAAAAGTTGCCCGCAAGACAGAGGACTTTCTGCTGATATATTTCTTAAGTATTTTTGTGAAAAATGTACCTTTCTAAAGTGACTTTTCCTCATGTGCGTTTAGCTATTTTTGGGCATGGTTAGTTATTAAAATTCAATATATTTTCCTTTTTTAGCATTTTTGAGATATTTTATTAGATATTTTGTGCCTTGGGCTTTGCAAATCCTCAAGGACAAAATCAGATATTTTTTATTGGCCAATGAGATTGCAAGTTGCACTAGGAGGTTTTCCCTCATCTTGTCTTATATATTCCAAGACAATTCATTGTAAACAAGGCTGAACTTGATGAATAGAAGCAATATATGGTTATACAAGCTTGAAAGAAACACTTGTCTCATGCATTGGATAGTTTCTTGAATGTTTTTGGATGATGAAAGAGGATTGTTGTTGGATTCCTTGACTTAGTAAAATGGTATAGTGTCCCTCTCTATTATGCTTCTTAGTTTTCATTCATATTCCATGTTCTTGCTTGCTATAAGACAGTAGAGAATAGATTTGAGACATGCCCTTGGAGGCACCTCAAATTTCTTGTTTCTTTATAGCTTCTATGTTTTCTTCCTTCTTAGTCATATCAAAGAATCCTTGATTTCTCTTTGATAACTGAAGAAATTGTTTTCTTGTTTCATTTATGGTTTTGTGCATGCTAATTATGATTCACGGTATGCCCTGCTTACTCATGGCTAGTCATAGATTCACCTCTGAAACCTTTCTTTGATTGTTTGATTGCCATTTGTTGAACCAAGGAGGTCTTGTACTGATCTTGCCCTTTGCCTAAAACTATGCAATCTTGCTTCAAAGTGCCCAATAGCTTGAAATACTATGCTTAGGCATTTCCTCATAGTGATTTGAGTTGTTTGTTTGTCTTAATTGTATTTCCCCAAAGTCTGATATAAATTTCCTAAAGTTAGAGAGTCATATATCTCTATGTATTGCTTGAATGTTTATTTCTATGCATTGATCAGTTTATAGTTACATTTATCATGATTAATGGTTAGCCCTACCATTTTTATGTCTGATATTGAACTATTTATGTTTGAAATCATTTTTTCTTCCCAAATTTAGTGTCCATCCCACTTGATTTTACCAAAGATCCATTTTACCTTGATCAAATCGGCCCTTCAACAATTTGCATCACCATATGAAAGCTTTCTTGACCTTTTCGACCCCATACCCCAGGTAATCTAACAATATTTTGATCTATCTTAGTCTTTGATCAGTTCATCCCTCACAAACCTAAAAACATAACCAAAAACCTACTTCATAACTAGCCTAAAATCAAGAACATAAGAAGCAAACAACTATACATCCCTTACGCAAATAGAGAGAGGCCTCTCTGAGTCCATGAAGGCTAGGTCCTTGGGCTCCAAAGATTGGTTTGATGTTACCCTGTCACTTGGCTTGCCAATCAACCAAATCATGGGAGCCTAACATCGACATCAACTCATTCATTCCAGAAGACAAGTCTAGAGGGCGGTGTACCTTGGTTCCAGCTTCCACTCTTGTTTGGTGCCCCAGATCAGGCAAAGGGACTACTTATCACCCTTTGACTTGGTTTTTTCTCACCTTCAGCTCCTTTTAGCATGATCAAGATCTGTATTCTTGATGGTCCAGCAATGTAGCAGCAGATATTGGTGATTCCTGGGTGTGTGTGAGATGTCTCAACCCTCATGAGTGGGTGGCCCTACAGGTATCCCCCCACATGCCCCAATGACCTCTTCATTGCAGCCTTTGATGCAGCTCCATATATTTGATGATGTCAGCCTTAACCGCTTGCAACGCCTCTTTGATTTGCATGTATCAGTCAGATTTTGCGATCCCTTTCCCATGTATAGGGGGCATTTGGGTTGTATTTGTATCTCATGTACTCAGATATTATTGTATAAGTCCTGGCTGTTATCCCAGGCACAGCATGTATGTGGGATTCCTCATTATATCTTTTATCTGGCTTCTGTTTATGCTAGCATGTACTTTACAGTTCGGTTCCTTGCTTACTGGACGCACTATTCTTTTGTACTTTGTCTCGGCGGGCATAGGTATGCCTCCCTCGCTGCCTCTAGCACAGGTACCCTCTCATAAAAAGAGACTTGTTGCACCTGTAAGTCTCATCTCCTCAGGGTCTAGTTCTTCAGCACCTTAGGCTACCTTACATTTCTCTCTCTGACTTGCCTTTTGATGTCTAGTGATTGAGTTCTTACAATGTACTTCAGTCATACGATTTGCTCCTAACACTCGCACGCTGGGGGGCAATCTGTCACACCATTTTTTGGTCATCTAACCTATTATCATTAGATGGACCTAAGTACACCATGTAATACCAAGTTTACCCTAAGTAAAATTGCTTTCGCTATGTAAAATAACTTAATAAAACATATTTATTAAGTTGTTTATGGCCCAAATAGGAAACCCCAAAAGGAAATATTAAACAAATCTTTATTTGTGTGATTTTCCTCATGGAATAATCAATTAAACAATAATTTAATTATTATTCCAAATTTATTGTTATTCATCAGTATTTTTCACCTGTTAATGATGACTAGTTTTTAAAACCAAGCTTTCTAGTAGCTGATCTCCAATATGTCAAATTTGTCAGCTAGAAAACACCCGTTAAACATTTTTGTCCTCCTAACCTTTTCAATCAGCCCATGATGAGACAAAACCTCATTTTCAAGCCCTATCTAGCCTCAGCCATACAAACCTGTCCATCAGCTCCAAAGAGAATACTCCAAATCTGTCCAAGAAGTCTCCCCTAAGTTAGGTAGTGGTGCTTCAGGCATTTCTCCCTTGGAAAATTGTCCTAAACCCAAAGAACCTCTGTCTAATATCAACCAGTCCTAGATAACCTTCCTATTCTGCAAACAAAGCTTGATTACACCCTTAGGTCGCGCCACTAACAAGCCTTGATGTCTCAGAAATACATATGCGACATGTTAAATTGATGTTAGGTAGACTTACAGTGTTTCAATGTCTCTTTCAAGAGCAGAAGTGTACCAATGTTCCAGAAGACATTATTAAACTCAATATGGGAAGACAACTGCTTCTCATGTGGTTTTGAGTCTGGGATGCAGCTACAGGACAGAGAGTTATTTCATTAAGCTCCTGAAAACATAGTCAAAGGTTAGTGAATTATAAATAACAAGAAATGCTCTGCAGATACTGGCCAAGCTGCCTCTGATTGTCTAAAGATGCATAAAGGTATTTTAACAGCGGGATTATATGTCCAAGAGAAATTCCCTTCATGGCATATTGTCTATTTGTCACTTTTATTTTCTTAAGCATGAATAGGCAGTGTAAGGAAAGATAACATTGTTTAAAAGCTGATGAAATGGCATCACTGAAAAAACCTCCTCCATACATGAGTAGAGGGTTAAAAGACTGATAAAACCTCCTCCATACATGAGCAGATGGTCAGGTCATTGGTTGAAAACCTCCTTCATTTTACAAGAAGAGGGTTTGGAAATGTGATAAAGGCCTCCTTCATCTAATAAGCAGAGGGCTAGGAACAGAGGTATGGCTTCATTTAAGGGCACAAGGCTAACAATGCTGCAATTAGCTTTAGAAACTTGTTTACACCTTGTTCTCCCATAGATGAAAACCACTAACATAGTAGTGTCTCAAAGATTGATTATATGGTTTTCACTGACTGAAAGGCAGATCTTAAGGGCAGTTGGAGACAATTGAAGGCTTATGAATAGAAAATGGTGTTAAAAGCATAGGAAAGCAGTGGAGTTTTAAAGGGTGTTTATATGAGTTTCACTGTTAAAACACAGAATTGAAATACAGTGTGAAGCTAATTGGATGACTATGAATGAAGAAATTTTGTTAAGCAAATGGCCAAGGAAGTAACACAATCTTGTTTTTAAACTGACTTCTGCTAATAAGTACAAATAAGACCACTAATAGTTGTTCATGGATATTCTTCATTTGGTTAAAACAGGGGTTGAAAAGAGCCCAGGAATTTGTTAAATATAGGCCTCCTTCATAAACAGAACTCCTTCATAGAGGAACAAAGGGACAGCCTTCCCATGTTTACATTTCAACTTCAGCTCATCATCCCCTACTATATCTCTGTAAAAGTTGAAGACTAGATTACTTTAGCAATCCAAGGTTAGTCATTTGTCTTGATGGTGGAAACTATTTGTAGCAGAGCTTTTCACTTACAGTTTCGAATGAGTTTCAAATGAGTTTCAAATAAAAGAGATAAACTACCCATCCTAAAATACCATCCTTGCAAGTTATTGACATAGACCAAGAGTAGTTTTATTACTGCACTTGTGAAGGGGAGGATGGGCAGGTTCTTATAGTTGTTGATTACTGTGATTGGCACACATAAGCCTCTGTGGATATTTTTGTCCTTGATTCCTGAAGAGAAATTTTATAAACCTTTGTTGTTGAGCCTATACAATGGGCATGATAAACCATCAAACACCATAATAGCTGGTGTGTAAACTTGAAAATGGCCTCCCTCACAAAAGGTAGAAGAGTTTTTTTTCAAAAAAATTTCAAAGGTTAAACAGCAGCCTCATGTTAAGGAGTATTCACAGGTGAAAGGTTTTTATGAGGTTCCAAGAGAAATTCTTGTTTCTAAGGAGCAAGGAGGTCTTCAAAAGTATAAATCCATGCTTCATTTTTCAAAAACCTCCAAAACCCTCCAAAACCCTCACAAAAACCTCCAAAACCCTCACAAAGAAATTTCAAAAGGTCTTTGGCTTTTTCAAATATAAAAGGGTGGACTGACCGTTGCCAAATCACATTACTCAATTCAAAACGCAAGTGACATCTCCCCTGGCTGTTCACCGGACCAAGCAAAGAATTTTCGAGCCATTTGTAGAGATTTTAGAGACTTAAAGCCTACACGGCGTGCCTAGAAAAGTGCATGACGCGTTCAGCAGAGAAAATACACAAGTGTTACACTGTGGCGCGGTGTGCCTGTAGCGCCGATCACCACTACCCGAAGGTCGACCCGACAGCTCCCACGGCGCGGTGCTCTTCTATCTGAACGTACCGCGCTTCTTTTTCACCTTCCAAGAAGCCCTGAAGCCTCCCAAACAATCAAACCAAGGCTCGTGAAGGATCTTTGAGGTATTTTTCATTACCTCCTGGTGCATTCGAATTTATAAAGGGGTGATTGATGCCATGTTTTTCAAGACTAAAATAGTGATTAAAAAGTGGAGTTCTTGGTAGGAAATCAAGGTGATTTGTTACTGTATTGACAAATATTGATATAGTAGGAGGCTAGGGTGTGTTTATATTAGTTTCAAAAGGCCTAAAACTGCCTTCAAACAAAGTGATGAACCATATGCTAATGACAAAATAGAAAACATACTGGTAAAGGTTTTCAAATTGTTGAAGGTGTCCTAACAGTGATAAAATGAAATAAACCTCTGTCTGCGATCCTAAGGTAAAAACATTGTTTGTAAAGTGAGACAGTGATCCTAAGGTGAACACAGTTTTTGTAAAGTGAAAACAATGGTCATATCTGAATGCCTTGTTACTTCAAAAATGTCTTCTTTTGAATGGTGAAATAGTGAAACCTTGTGCAGCCTCCATTGTTCCATAAAACAGAGTATGTTGAAAGATTTTTAAAAATCAGCTGAGAGTTGTTTTGTCTTATCTTTGTAAGGAAACAGTGAATAACAAGAAGAGTTTTGTTTGGGGAAGGGTGTCTTGCTTCTGTCAAAACACAAGGAGATCTATGTTCTAACAAAAAGCCACAAATACCTCTTTTCAAATTACCTTGCCCAAGCACAGTAATCAATTGACTATTTTCTTTTCATTTGACAAAAATTTGTTGTTTGGCATAAAAGAGGACAAAACAATTATTTAGAAAGAGCACAAAGTTGGTGTTGGAGGACTATTTCACAAAACATTTGAGGCAGCTTATCTTGGTCAAACAGTGACTGACAAGGAGGATAGGGTGTGTGATTGAGAAACATTCCAAAATCCATTTGAGACAACTTTCTGTTGCAAAGAACATTCAAAACAAAATGTCTCCCAGGCAAGACAGTAGGAGTGGCCTTCACGGGAGGTTTGAGCCTATTTCCACTGAAGAGGTAAATGCTCATCCATTAGTCCTGTTTAAATTCCATGAGGTTAGGTGTTTAGAGTTTTTTCAAAGGGTGCAGGAGGTGAAAAGATATTCCCCTTTGACACATCTTTGTGCTTTGAGATTTCAAGAGAAACATTTTCAGCTGGCAGGCCTAGATTTCAAATTCTCTCCAAGGTCCATTTCCAAGGCCACCAAAATCCCTTATGTCAAGGAGAAATGGTTTAAACAAAGCCACCTGGAGTCAGAAAAATACAATCCTTTTCTGAATTCTGAGCATAGATATTAATGTCCATCCATTTTTCCCTTCTCATATCTATTGACTAGTTACTCCCCCCTCATGAAGATAATCAAGAAATATTTCACTTGCGAGGGAAGATTCTCCCGAGTCTATGCCTATCATATATGATTTCTCATGCATTTCATGAGAGCCAAATTGTTAAATCTCCCTTTCTTCCTACATAGAAGTATTGAGAAAATGGCCTCCACTGTTCAGAAAAAGCCTCCTTCTCAGCAGACACCCTGCCTCTTCCATCACTCCCTCATCATGGTTATCATTCTTCATCAGCTTGAGAAGAAGGAAGACTCTTGAGATACTTTCATTACACATTTGGATTTTGCCATTGTCCCTTCATTTCATACATCTCCTTCACCTTCCACTCACCATCCTTTACCTTCTTCAAGCAAGCCTATTCCCAAGAAGCTCAAATTTCCCATTGAACAAGAAAAAGAGCATGATGAGGAAGAAGAGCATGAGAAAGAGGAGGAAGATGATGATGAGAAGCATCATGATGAAACAGGGCAGCAAGGGGATCATGAGGAAGATGATGATGATGAGCAGCATCATAGTGAAACAGGGCAGCAAGGGGAAGAAGAACACAGTGAGTCAGAGCAGCAAGGGGAAGAAGAGCATGATGATGAGCAGCATGATGATCAACAGGTGCAGCGTGATGAACAGAGGCAGCCACATGATGATGAACAACAGCTTCATGAAAAATAATAGCAGCATGATGAAAAGGTGCAACACAGTGAGGAGGAAAACCCTCAAAAATAAATGCAAAAGGACAGTCAAGGCATCCATGAAGAAATCCAAGACAGTGGCAAGAATGATGAGAAAAGTAGCAAGGGTAAAGAGCCAATGGAGCATGTGCTAGCTGCCTCTCCTAGGCAAGGGGCCATGCTCTCTTCTCCAAAAGTGGCCAAGCCCCAGACATCAAGGAAAAGGGTGCCTAGAGTTGTAACTCCAAATGTTACTAGGGCCCTTCGAAGCAAGGGAAAATTTTTCAAGAAGCCCATTGTCGAATTTCCCAAGAGGAGGAAGACTAAAAGAGCCACCCAAAGCAAAGGAAAGAAGAAAGAAGAAAGCAGTCATGAAAAGGAAAGGGAATTCGACATCATTCAAATCCAAAGTGATGATAGCGATAATGAAGCCCGGATCCTAGAAAATCTCTTGATCAATAGAGAAAACCAAATTGATGCTTTGAGGATTGATCTTGAGAGGGCTATAAACTTCAATCACTTTTTGCAAATTCAAAACAAACAGATGAGTGTCCATATGGCGGTATATGAGACACGGGCCATCAAATACAAAAAATAAGCCTCTAAAGCACAAGTGAGATTGGAAGAACTCATGGGTGAGTTCGATGAAAACGAAGATGAAGATCATCCCAGGAGAAAGAGGCCAAGAACCATGGGCCTCAAAAGAGCTCTTGAGAAGTAAAAGGAAGAAGAAGCTGCCCTTCTCCAATCTACCGCTCTCACTACATTGTTCGCATAAGAGATAGAGAAAAATCGAGAAGAATGGCTTGAGAGGGTTAATGATCACTTGGAGAAGAAGTTGGAGAAGGCAAATAGAGACTTGGACCTTCAACGGAGGATGACCGGGAATTATAAGAAACTCAATCAGTTTGCCCGGCGGAAATTGAAGGCCACTTAGGAAAAACTCGAGGCTAAAAGGTAGCGCCCAGCACCAAAATTGAGAAAAGAAAGCTCAAAGCTCCAAATTTTGGCCTCATTTTCACAGCATGTTTCTGAAAACCCTTGAGGGTCATGCTCGCCAAAATTGGGCAAAATTCGACAAATTTTGGTTTTTTGTCATTTTTGGGTTTTTGGCTAAAACTCATGGGCATCGCCATTTCAATTTGGGGCATTCTCAAAGGATTAAAATGGTATCATTAGATGCCATAATTTCAGGGGCATGTACTTAGTGATTTTTTGATCAATTGAAGATCATTTTCTCCCCCAAAATGGTGAAAAACACTCGCTTTTTCTACACTCTGCCCCGTTTGTCAACAAGGCCTATTTTTTGGGTTTTTACACACAGGTATATTTGTGGAGGACTTCCAGTGTTCATTTTGGAGAAAACTAACATTTTCAGAAAATAGACATTCAAAGCTTTCCAACGAGCCATCATGGGCCTCGTTTCGACATCGGGAAGGCCTCCAAAAGTTGCTGGCAAGTCAGGGGATTTTCTGCTGATGTATTTCTTAAGTATTTTTGTAAAAATTGAACCTTTCAAAAGTGAATTTTCCTCATGTGCGTTTAGCTATTTTTTTACATGATTAGTTATGAAAAGTCAATATATTTCCCTTTTTGAGCATTTTTGAGATATTTTCTTAGATATATTGTGCCTTGGGCTTTTCAAAGCCTCAAGGACAAAATCAGATATTTTGGATAGGCCAATGAGATTGCAAGTTGAACTAAGAGGTTTTCCTCACTTTGGCCTATATATTCCAAAGGCTTTCATTGTAAACAAGGCTAAACTTGATGAATAGAAGCAATATATGGTCATACAAGCTTGGAAGAAACACTTGTCTCATGCTTTTGGATAGTTTCTTGGATGTTTTTGGATGATGAAAGAAGATTGTTGTTGGATTCCATAGTGTTAAGTATGAATTTTCGTCGAAGTGTACGAAAGAACCACTTTGGCTACGCACAACTAGCCTAACAACAATAGAGGTTTCCAAACATCTTCAGATCTGCGATTAGTAGTTAAAATGCTGCAACAAACAGATCTATAAATGGAAAGACATTAAGCAGTAAAGTAAAGAGTTTGCTCCATGCATCCAACAGACAAGACAAGAACACGATTTTTGAATGAATTTTTATATTACAGGGCACCTGGGAGGAAACAATAAGGTGTATCCAGCTCTCCTCAATGGGATGGGTTCTTTGTAGTCCTCAGCACTTCAGTAACAGGAGGGGGGGGAAGATGACAAGCTGGGATCAGTTTAGACTAGTTATTAAGTGAAGATGTTTTTGCTAGGGTTGAGTTGATATAGAAAACATGAAAGGCCTAGGAAAGATATATAGAACAGAGAAATATCTGGTTCATTGGGCAATGGAGTCAAGAAAAGGTCATAACAAACTCATCAATGGATATGGGATATCAAAGGGCAAATCTAACTTGGCCACAAGATCCTTTTGTTTTTGGAATGAGATGAACATTAATGATTTGGAAAGAGAAGTTTAATTCTCAACAAAGGGAACTTGAAGAACATAACTCAACAATAAAGATATATTTGATAGACAGGGCTAACCATAAATCCTACAAACATTCTTTAAGCAAATAATGACTTTAAGACAACTTTTAAAATGAAATCTAAGATTCGGGGAACTCCCTATTTCCTCAAAGATTTTATTTTAAAGGACTTAGAAAACATAAAAGATTCACTGATAGTTGCATTTATAGAAGAGGGAACACCTAAATAACATCTATGCTTACAACTATAACGACCTTCAAAACAACTGTTCAAGCAGGGGCAAAGGGTAAGATCAAAACCGACATCTTTGATTAACTTAATACAATGGTACTTCAAAGGAAGACTTCAATAACAGCTTTCAAGTGATGGCAGACAAGCAGGGAGAACCATAAATCATGCTGAAACCAACTATTTGAGCTATCAAGGAAATAAACAAGCATGAAGACTAAAGAGAAGGTTTAAAGCCTCTAAAATACTCCAACAGAAGAAAACATAAAACAGTGAAGGGTGAACAGGTCTAAGGTGCTTCCAGGAGTCATTTCTTAGCCTAAAACTTTCAGCCTACTGTAGTAAGAGATTATGAAACATAATGAAAACAGAAGAAAACATTAAACCGTTAGAATACTTCAACAACAACCAAGCTCATGAATCCAGTGATAGAGCCTTCTCAGGAACAAGGATGCAACAGCATCATCAAGACATCCAAGACTTCAATTTGTTTTTCAACTTCAACAGACTTGTATATTTATTTCAAAGAGTTTCAATGTTACAACTTGTGATCAAACAGCAACCAACAACCAACAACCAAAATGCGATTTCACATTTGCGATGGAGGAGGGAATATGCGATTATGCGATCAAGCGGATCGCATCGCAAATATTTGCGATGCGATCGAAACGTATCGCAAATATTTGTGATGGATCGATTAATTTAAATGAGATGAAATGCGATACTGCGATTTCGCGATTTGCGATCGGGCGGAACGATTGCATCGCAAGTTTTTGCGATGGGTCCGTTAAACAAACCGCGGAAAATGCGATATCGCGATTTGCGCTGAGCGCCAAAGGGTTTAGAACTCGGTTCCAGGGTACAGGTATATGGATGAAAAGGGTTAGGGGCTTAAGCTTGAGGGGCTTAAGTCCTATACATACAAACATGTATTTTCATGGTTTTTGAAGGGTTTCTTGAAGGAAATGAAGGTTTCGGTAAGGTTAAAAAGTGGGTTTTTAACCTTATAAAAGGGATTTTAATGAAATGGAAAGGGAGAAACATGAAATTGTGGGGCTTTCATGGGAAATGGAAAATATAAAATGAGGTTAATGGTGGAAAAAAGAAAAAAGGGAAAAGGGTCCTTTGCAGAAGTACTTTGGCTTTTAGAAATCAGCAGGATTTCTGAGTTCTGAATGGAAACAGTGGTGAATATTAACCAAGGATAGGACATTATCAAAAAGTCTTCAAGTATTAGCAATTTTAATCATGAACTTGTTTCTTGAAGGCTATCCAACATTATTTAGCCACCATCTGATATGAAAGAATTTTATGGGTGGCTAACAGTGGCTCCACTTGGGGATGGTGTCCTTTTGAAGGCATCAAGAACTGCAGACTTGTATTCTCTGGGAGGTTGATCAGTTGCCTCATCCATTGGGCTGTTTCTTCTGCTTTGAAAGATCTTTCTTTGCTTTGGAAACCATTTGTCAATCTTTGGAAAACAATGGAACTCTTATCAACAAACTTTCTACCTACCCAATCCTACTGATCTAACATTTTCTCTTCATCAGAGTGCACTTGGATTAGCAAACTCTCTTACAAAATTTTATTCTTTTGAAAACATAAAAACTAATCTAACTCTACTCCTTATTTCTTCATGGATCCAGATTAAACAGTTGGATCCATATGATTCTCTACCTAATATACTGTCTGTTGGGATTAAGCTGTCCAACAGACTTCCATTCTTTAAATTCTATAACATAAATTCAAAAACAGTCAAGTCAAGATTAAGCTTTTTAACTTGCTGTGATCTATGGCATAAAAACAAGCTGCACATAGATTATTATTTGCAGAAAATTAAAATCAAAATGGAAGGCTTAAGATCTGAAAGTTTCTCATCATGGCCTTCTCTTCTCTTCACAGCTCTGTCTTTGCTTTTGTTTGAGATGTCTCTTCCTTGATAACTGATTCAGATTTTGGGCAAATTAGAACCAGTTTTTCTCTTTTATGACTCTGAAAAATAAAACAGTTTTTGA
Organism: Pinus albicaulis; assembly: GCA_034641835.2. Taxonomy (NCBI): domain Eukaryota; kingdom Viridiplantae; phylum Streptophyta; class Pinopsida; order Pinales; family Pinaceae; genus Pinus; species Pinus albicaulis. The sequence continues at coordinate 161,303,546 of CM076569.1, read as the reverse complement.
GTCATCTCTCTTTGGAGATTTTGGTTCATATTTTGAATTTGTTTGAACCTTTTAATTTCTATCCTAATCTATCTACTGATAAGCCAAGATTAAACAGTTTGGCAAACCAAATTCACTACCCTATCAGCAGAAAATTTAAAACTAATTAGTCAAGATTAGGCTATTTGACTAACTAGAAGTGTGGTTATCAGGAGTGGCATTTAAGCTTGCACACTTTCAGATTTGTTTCTCTTTTTTGGCATGGGGCTTTGCCTCTCTTGTTTTCACAATCTGCCCTCTTTTCTTTTCTTTGTTTTTGTGTTTTTGATTTTTCATAACTTTGAATGCCATGGTTAGACTATGATATTTACAATGATAAAAACAAAAATGCTTTGAAACTTAAGATTCTTGGCAGAAGTAATGCTTGAGCATCCTTCCATTGACTGGACCTCCATATAGGTCTTCTCCATTCATTTCTTTCAAGAAAAATGTATTATGACCCCTCTCAGCATGAATAATATATGGCCCTTTCCACAAGTTCTCAAACTTGCCATGTTTCCCCTTCTCTTCTCTCCTTGAATCCCATTTAAGAACAACACTTCCAATCTGGAAGTTGTTTGCCTTAGTCCTTTTATCAAATTGCTTCTTCATATTTTCTTGGACTAATTGTGTTCTTTCATAAACTTCTTCTCGGGTCTGCTGCAAATGAATTGTTTGGTTGATCCTCCTCTACATATCATTTTCTTCAACCTGTACTTCTTGAAGGAGCTTCATGACTGGAACTCCTAATGAGGTAGGAAAGATTGCATCCATGCCATAAACTAACTGATAGGGGGACATATTTATTGATTTCTTTGTGGTTAGTCGATCAGCCCATAAGGCATGAACCAGCTTACTGTGCCATGATTTTCTATTTTCTTCCAACAGCTTTTTAATGATATTAATGAGACTCTTGTTGGAGGATTCAACTAATCCATTCCCTTGGGGATAGTAAGCAGTGGAATGGCCCAAGGTTATATGGTATTTGTGACAGAAATCAACCATATTTTTGGATTTGAAAGCAGCAGCATTGTCTGTTATGATTTTTCTGGGACAACCAAATCTGGATAGGATATGGATTTCAAGAAACTTGATAATGACAGAGTCATTAGCATTCCTGGTAGGTATAGCTTCTATCCATTTGGTGAAGAATTCAGTGGCTATGAGGATCCACTTATGTTGAGATGAGGAAGATGGATGAATTTCTCCAATGAAGTCCAACCCCCATTGTTGAAAAGGTGCCTCAACTCTGATAGGATGTAGGGGTAAGGGAAGGAGCTTTCTCTTGCCATCAAAGATTTGACACTTATGGCAAGACATGACCAGCTTCTGAGTGTCTGGGAAAAGGGTAGGCCAATAGTAACCTGATCTGAGAATTTTTTTTGCTGTGGCCTTCCAGTAGAGGTGTCCTCCACATTCACCATCGTGCAATTCATGCATGATTTTTCCTGCATCATCTTCAAGAAAACATTTAAGCAAAATTCCAACAGCATTTTTCCAATATAATACCATTTTTTTAGCTTGAAGTAGAGGGAGGGGATTCCTCTGAAAGATACTCTCTTTTTAGTTTTCATTCTTGCTCTCTTTTCTATTAAGTTGACTTCCATAGAAAGAGCACCCCTTTGCATATCTTCAAGAGTTGCAAAATCTCTTTCTCTCAGTGAATAAGTCATGTCAAAGTCAAATCCTTCAGGAAACTTGTTTAAGGCTGAGCCTTGTGGAGGTTTTAGTTCTGGGGAAAGTGCATTATATACACTGTTAAATCTAGTACAATATGCTTGTACACTTTCCCCAGGGTTCCTACGGAGATTGTTGTAATCAGGAAGGACTTGGAGAGGATTCTTCTTTACTTCCCATTTGTTTAGGAATGTTTGATGGAAGGCTTGGAGGTCGTTAATACTACGGGGGGCTAAACCTTTAAACCATTTTCTTACTTCTCCCCCTAAGCTTTGAGAAAATAATCTAAGTTTGACAGAATCATCATCAATTTCATTTCGGTCAAAATAGTCATTCATCTTATCCACATGTTGTGATGCAGTTGTAGCATTATTAGCATCATATAATGGAATTTTGGACTGATAGTCCTGTGGAAGATTGACTAGTGGTACAGTAAGGGCTAAGGGAGCATACCATGCTACCATGATATGTGGTGGGGGTGGATTAACAAGTGGTGGATTGACAAGAGGGAAAGTGGGCTGAGGTGTGGTGGTTTGAACAGTGGATGGAGGATGAACAGAAGCGGATGGAACATGAGTAGATTGCTGAGCTGATCTTGGATGAGAGACACCTAAGTTAAGAAGAAAATGTAAATCAGGAGGCGTTGTTTCTCTGCTACCAAGATGTTCACTTGTTTCAGGAGATGATAGTGAAGACTCAGAATCTATTTGTTCTAACTCACTAAATGACCTAGTCCTAAATGGATTAACTAAGCCAGCTTGTGAGTGTTGTAGAGCTGAAAGTTTTTCAGGAACTGATTTAGCTCTTGGGGGTGATCTGAAAACAGTTGATAATTTAATCTTAGGAGACTTCCAAAGGATACTTTCTGGGTCATCAACTATCTCAGGTGGGTTGGGGTCAGGATGGGCTCTAGTGTAGATACTTCTAGAAGCCACTATGGTGTGTTTTCAGACCCAAAATAACAAGAAAAGTTCAACCAAGTATGACAATCTTTGAGAGGTTAACTGATCTGTTTACACAAATTTTGATCCTACAGTCCTCTAACTGGATTTGGAAAATGTTATAATGGTAAGGGTTCTTTCCAGCGGAGTCTTAAGGTCTGCTCAGGATTGTGGAGTCACCACGTGGAAATTTTAGAGTGTTTTCAAAGAGGTACACTGTGCTTGTGAAACATCCTTTTTCAAGGATATCCCGAAACACAACAAACTCTAACCAGAGATTGACTGGGAGGGCATTCACCAGATATATCACCTCTAAAAGAGGATGAGATCCGGAGGCTATCTGGCCCTTTCCAGACTCTGTCTAAGAGTACAAGGTAAAACACATCAAAGGTAAGTGATATGTGGGAATGAGTGTTTCACTATAAAGTGGAAGTTTTTAGCTCGTGAGGAGGTAAAAGGTTCTATGGTCCACTACCATGTTTATTATGAAGCCAAACTTGAAATATTTTTGGGTTTTTCTGAGTTTATTTTGGTTTTATAGGTTAAGAGAGTGTTCTAAGTCCGATTTTGCACTTAGCTAAGGTGTTCAAACAAACAGAGTTTCTCTTATGGCTTGGTAACTGGTTCCTTCAAGGTTTGATAAGGATTAAAGGGAATCCTAAGGGTTACTTAGTTTGTCACTAATTCAATCAAGTCCTATCATGATTTCCATTATGTTAGGCAGTGCTTGAAGAAAGTTACTTATGTTATACTGGACCTAAAGGTTTTAAGAAAGGTTTTGAAACCTCTAATTCTCAGTAGGGTCCCACCGTGATCGCCATTATGTTGGTGGCGATGAGGTGGATAATAATCACTGGATATTCTTGAAAATAAGGGATTTCTGAAGTCCTAAGGGGTATTTGGATTGTTACTGACTCAGAGGTCCCACCGTGATCGCCATTATGTTGGTATCCCGTGTTTTGACAGTTTGGAAAATCAAAAGACAAGGCAACATCATAACCAATCTTTAGAGTTCCAGGATCTAGTCCTCCTGTTCTCAGAGAGGGATCTCTCAAATATTTGTTTGCAAAGGTTTATCTTGTTTTCTTTGGTTATGGATTTTAGACTAGTTATTACGTGCAAATGTTTGTTTGGTTGGGTTGAGTTGATACATCAGAATATGAAAGGTCTAGGAAAGATAGACAGAAAGAGGAAATATCTGGTTCATTGGGCAATGGAGTCAAAATAAGGTCATGACAAACTCTTCAAGGGATATGGGATATCAAAGGGAAAATCTAACTTGGCCACAGGATCCTTTGTTTTGGAATGAGATGGACATTAATGTTTTAGAAAGAGAAACTTAATTCTCAACAAAGGGAAACTTGAAAACATAACTTAACAATAAAGAGACATTTGATAGAAAGGGCTAACCATAAATTCCACAAACATTCTTTAAGAAAATAATGACTTCAAGACAACTTTTAAAATGAAATCTAAGATTCGGGGAACTCCCTATTTCCTCAAAGATTTTATTTTAAAGGACTTAGAAAACATAAAAGATTCACTGATAGTTGCATTTATAGAAGAGGGAACACCTAAATAACATCTATGCTTACAACTATAATGACCTTCAAAACAACTGTTCAAGCAGGGGCAAAGGGTAAGATCAAAACCGACCTCTTTGATTAACTTAAGACAATGGTACCTCAAAGGGAGACTTCAATAACAACTTTCAAGTGATGGCAGACAAGCAGGGAGAACCATAAATCATGCTGAAACCAACTATTTGAGCTATCAAGGAAATAAACAAGCATGAAGACTAAAGAGAAGGTTTAAAGCCTCTAAAATACTTCAGCAGAAGAAAACATAAAACAGTGAAGGGTGAACATGTCTAAGGTGCTTCCAGGAGTCATTTCTTAGCCTAAAACTTTCAGCCTACTGTAGTAAGAAATTATGGAACATAATGAAAACAGGAGAAAACATTTAATAGTTAGAATACTTCACCAACAACCAAGCTCATGAATCCAATGATAGAGCCTTCTCAGGAACGGGCATGCAACAACATC
>CM076569.1:161244638-161298765 GCA_034641835.2 Pinus albicaulis | reverse complement strand
CTTAAGTTACTCCAATCTTGCAATCTACCAAAACATAATGAGAGGACTCGAGTGCTTTACCTCTCTATTTATCTCATGATTTTCCTTACTCTTCATCCCTTTCATCTGTAATCTTGTCCCATGACATATTACATGTAGAAGCATCATGCCCATTTCCATTACACCATATCCAATGAAGGTCAAGTATTTATCCTCGAAAATGTCATCCCATGTGCCTCTATTTTTCTTGATTCCTCTTCTTATTCAACCACCTCTTCCTCTAGAAGAATCCTATCATTGATTCTTATTTTTTGTGTAAGGAACAAAACTTCTTCAAAATTCTGTGAAACTTCCTTCTTCTTGCCAAAAGCATTCTCTCTTTTTGCAAACTTATCCACAAGAGAGTCAAATGATATATCCTTGATTTCCTTGTAATGACTCGAGATAATGGGAATAAGTGGGACATAATTCCATTATAAAAAAAATTGAGAGGAACATCCATTTTAACACTAGTGGGTTCTATATCGTGCATAATGGCTCTTATCTTAGAGGCCAAGGCAAGCGGATTATCTTCCTTCAATTCAAAATTAAATGGTTTGGTCATCAACTTAACAACTTCATGCTCAACATGCGAGTCATATGAATCTGTTTTCTTATTAAGGATTCAAAAAAAATTGTGAATGGTACAACATAAGGGTTCGCGTATTCATTAAATGATGTTGTAATCAAGGCTTAGGCCTTGTTGTTCTTGTTTTCTCATATAACAAACACTCTGTGAGAAGTGGATTTTTGGGGAGGATTTCCTCCTTCTTCATCACAAACAAACACCTTTCCATAACTCGTGAAAAATAAAGCTATGTTTTATCTTCTTTGACAACTCAATTTACTCCCACTACGAAGATGAATGAATGGAGCATAAAATCCCTTTATTACTTTCTGAATAGTCACAAAAATCTAAATTGTCTTAATATATACCATACTTCCCAATTTTAAAAACTACTTCCCCATCTTAAAAAATACACACATATATAAAACAACCTTCTAAACAAACACATATCGTTATTCAACCAACAACCACCACACTTCCCGATTAAACTCAACGCTCATATAAAACGACCTTATGAAAAACACATACCATTACCAACCAACAACCACCATGATACTCGACCAAGGAACAACATAGCTCACTCTCACGGTTAACACATAATTCAACCCACAATTTAAATTGTTCAATGCACCATAGAAGATCACATGATTTTCTATGCACTATCTCCTAGTTTCATCCTTCAACACAGAGTACGATTGAAACAATTGTCCATTCCAACGCATAGTAACAACAATCGGCCTTTCGAAAGCATAGAAAACTCAAACAATTGAACAGGAAAAACGAAATTCATTACATGGTGTTTGCACAGGACTTAAATGCTCAACGCACATTCCATAGTTGATATCAATGCAGCTTCATAAGCAAAGGACCAACACAACCATGGGTGACTTTGAAATTTTGGTATGGTTTGACTAAAACATTGTAATCAACGCATAACAGGAAGAAATTGAATTGGAAAAACGCATCTCATTACAGGACTGAAATGCTCAACACAGATTCCATAGTTTTACCAATGCAGCTTCATAAGAAAAGGCCCAACACAGCTATGTGTGACCCTGAAATTTCGGTATGGTCTGACTGCAAGGGAGTAATCAACTCACACTTCAAATTGCTCAACACAGAGAGCAGAGAACACTCTATCCAAATGCAATGAAATGGGTGACTTTGAAATTTCGGTATGGTCTGACTACAGGGGAGTAATCAACTCACAGGGAAGACTGTATCCAAATGCAAAGAAAATAGGGATAGAGGACGAAATATGGCAGAGAAAGTAGGAGTTATGACGGAAAAAGACTAATTTTGTGTTTGTGATTTGCCAGGTGAGTATCCTAAAATGAAATTCGTCTAATCACATTAACATAATTATGAATATATACATGACTAACAAACTTCCAAGATTCCGATTCTATGATATTTTTATTTTTTCCAATTCATAATTAAAATATTAAACTATTTACAATATTGGTAATAATCTCAATCCTTCCTAATTATGTGTCAACGATTTCTTATTTTTTCCAATTCATAATTAAAATATTAAGCGATTTACAATATTTGAAATAATCTCAATCCTTTCTAATTAGGTGTCTGATGGGTTAGTGGAGTACTTGAACACACCTGGTATCTAGTTAGGGGGGACTCAATTGTGTGACATGGGCAATGTGCATGTCTTTATGTTAGTGCAATAGGATTCGGATCCCATCCATTAAAATAAAGTGGTTGCTACTTCTATAATGGCTGCAATGGAATCTCAATTATCATATAATTTTGTAATTAATGGAATCTCAATTATCATAGAATTTTGTAATTGAATATTTTTAGAATCTTGTGAGGTAGTATGATGTGGTGGGAGGCCCCATAAGTAGAGATGCCCATTTATGCGATTCATTGAACTCCTAGCATTTACATCTAAATGGATAGAGAATCAGATTCTATTGTTTTGGTTTTCCCTCAATGACAAATTTCCATTTTACCATGGCGCCCCTCTTGTTGTTTGGTTAGACCATGCTAAGGAAACTCGTTACATGTAAGGAAACTCATTATATGTAGCATCCTATCAAACCTATTGAAATGTAAATCTGAAATCTGGAATCAATGTGCAACAAAGTAAATCTGACATAAAATCATATTAATGTAATTTATAGGTTTTCTTATAAAATATTAATGGATAAAATAATTCAAATAGGGAATGCAACCATCATGCTCATGTGTGCTCACAGAAAGAAAAAAAAAATTGATAACATAGCAATATCTATTATGGCGTGTAAGAAAAAAAGACCCTGTGTTAGTAGGACTGGAAATCATATGAGAGAGTGATGTAATTTGAGTTTATGTGCACTCATGAAATATATGGCAACCACTAATTGAAAAAAACTAAATTTTTTTTCTAAAGGAAATGAGATGTTTTTTTTCGTTAACAAATGTTAAGCATAGTAGAAGGAAAGGTCGTGTACTATCATGGATGACTAGTGTAATCCCTGACAAAGGAACATGTAATAATAATAAGATTTTTTTTAAAATGTGGCCAAATGTGTCGTGGAAAGTGTTGTTAGAACTTGCATGCAATACAAGCATGGGAAGATGGGAAGTGTTAATAAGTTGAATGTAAGAGTCTTTTTTCTTTATATAATTTCCTTTCAGAATCAAGAGTGTCAAAATTTGTTAACCCAACAAACAGAGGAAATGTGTTTACCCCTATAACATAGAGACTTCAAATAATGCGGAAATTAAGCAGTCATACACAGATAACGTAATACAAAGGAGAGGAGCGAAATTCATTTTTCTATTCAACTTTTTCTCTGAAAACAAATGAAATTACATTAGTGATACAAGAATTGTCAAAGCCTGTAAAACCTAATATAATCAATAGGATTCATTGATGACATACATTCAACAAATTCTCATCCTTGGGCTGTCAAAACTCCAATATCTTCAATAAATTGGCACACAGGTCGTACCTCTGCTTATACAAAAAAACACATAAAAACGCATTCAAAACATAAACTGGAGGATCTCAAATATTATTTGTTCTAGCTCCAAGTCCTCATCGCATTCAGCTCCTTATCGGAGATCGGCGATCTTAACTCTCAACTGGCACGAACATGGGTAAACACAAATCCTTTCGGTTGTGATGCTAAATGGGAAAACATAATAGGTTGCGACTGCACTTTGCGGTAGCACAATCGCATCGCTCATCAAATAACTTAACTTGTTGATGGCAGAAGGTAAGTGGTAAACATGGTGAAGTGCGCTTTGTGGTGCAGTTAAGTATTGGTAAGTTCGGTAAGGTAAATACGAAGGAATAAAGAGTAAAACAAGGTTTTAGCTCATGTGGTAATGTTAAGTTAGGTCCCTCCAGATATGGCATCGATGGTAGAATAAAATATGGTAAATGACTTAAGTGGTGAAACAAAAACTTGTGATTTCACACTGCGGGAAAAGGTAAGTCAATGTAGTGGTTCAACGTAATAAACGCATTGGATGGGTCGGGTACTCTATTTTCTTTGGTTGAGTGAAAAACACCTTCGGGCTCTTGGATCCTTGCTTTTCCTTCTGTCCACTAAATTGATTAAGTGTGGGTTTCTGCCTCTTTTCATTCATGGCAGTGGTTGGGAGTATAATACCAACACTCCCCCTTAATCACAATTGTCACCATCGGTCATTCCCAGACACTTCCTGAGATAAACAAAACTCTTCTGTCCTAATGGCTTTCTGAAGATATCAGCAAAATGTTGATTTTTCCTACAATATCGCAAAACAATTTCACCATTGTTAACCAATTCTTTTATAACATTATATTTGGCATCTATGTGCTTTGTTCTCTTACTGAAAACAGAATTATTTGACAACGCTATTGCTGAGATATTACCACAATAAATTGTGGTTCCTTTGTATTTCTTATGACACAAATATCTTGGCATCCTTCTCATCCATATTGCTTGGCATGTTGTTGTTGTTCTTGGCACATATTCTGCTTCTATTGTTGATAAAGAAACTATTGGTTTCTTATTGGAAGCCCATGAAATGGCTCCCGATCTTAAATGAAACACATACCTAGATGTGCTCTTTCTATCATCTACACTTCCAACCCAATCACTGTCACTGTAACTAATCAACTTAAAATTATCAGTTGAGTATAGAACACCATGCTCTTTTGTACCATTCACATACCTTAAAATTCTCTTGGATTCTTGCCAATGTGTTTCCTTTGGGGTCTTCATGAATCTGGAAATTAAACATACAACATACATAATATCAAGCCTAGTTGCAATCAAATACATGAAGCTACCAATCATGCTCTTATACAATGTCGAATCGACATTCTTGCTACAATCTTCTTTATATAACTTTAACCCCATGACATTTGGAGTTACTCTAGCTTTGTTGTTATGCATGTTAAACCTCTTCAATACTTCTTCAACCTACGTTTCTTGGGATATAAAAATTCCCTTTTCATTTTGCTTTACTTCTATGCCCAAGAAGTATCTCAATAAACCTAAGTCAGTTATTTCGAATTCAATCTTCATGACTGCTTTGAAATCAACAATGAGAGAAACTTTATTCCCTCTGAAAATTTAATCATATACATATAAAAAAACAATAAGGTTTTTACCGTCATTTTCTTTTATGTAGAGTGTGGGTTCACCATCACACTTCTCGAACCCATTATCCATCAAGTAAGCATCAATCATGTTGTACCATGCTCTTGGTGCTTGCTTTTGCACATGAATAGCTTTCTTCCGCTTTCACACTTTCTTCTCTTGGCCTTCAATTTCATAGCCTGAAGGTTGTTCAAAATATACCTTCTCTTTCAACACTCCACTCAAAAATGTTGATTTGACATCCATTTGGTAGCCTTTCCACATTTTTTGTGCTGTAATGGACAACAATGTCCACACTGTTTCCATCCTAGCAACTGGTGCAATGGTTTCTTCATCATCTCTTCTTTGCTATTGCTTGTAGGCTTTGACAACAAGTCTTGCCTTGTGTGTTTATATTTTTCCTTCGGCATTTCTCTTGGTCAAATCGACCCATTTTACTCTGATGACTTCTTTACCTTGTGGGAGGTCCACTAAATCCCATGTATCATTATTTTCTATTGCACCAATATCTTCATTCATTACTTCAATATTTTTTTCTTCTTTTACTGCATCTTCAAAATGAATTGGGTCATCAACATGACAAAACAAAGCAAAGAAATTATTTAGAACATTATTGTTATCATCTTCTTGATCATAAATTTGACTCAAATTTCTAAATCTTGGCCTTCTCGATGTGCTTGGAGTTCCACTTGAACTTGAGGGAGTTTCTGATCCTCATGGTGTGTTTGGAGAAGCATGTCCTTGATTTCTCAAGGATGTTCTATTTCTTGTTTGTGGTGTGGTTTTTTTTTCTTGTGTACGTGGAGGAGATATTGTGGAGGAATTATTTGTTGTTGTGCATTCCTCTTACTCTTTGTCAGACACTCATGTCTTCACATTCACTATCTTCTCTAAGCTTCCATCCCAAGCTTCTTCTAAATGAATTGCACATCTTTGTTGATTATTGCCTTGTTGGTTGATGGATTATAGAGTTTGTATGCATTGGATTCATCACTGTATCCAAAAAATATACACTTCTCCCCTTACTTTCCAACATATTTCATAATTGATCTAGAACATGTGCATAAGCCACACATCCAAATACTTTCATGTGAGTGACAACCTATTTTGTTCCACTCCATGCTTCTTTTGAAACTATGTTCATATCAACTTTGGTTGGGCATATATTTAAAATATATGCTGCACAATTGACAGCTTCAGCCAAATACGCATTTGGCAAATGTTTTTCCTTCAACATACTTTTGACCATGTCCATGATCATCCTATTCTTCCTTTCTGCTACATCATTTTGTTGTGGTGTACACCTTGTGGTAAAATTCTTGTGTCTAACATTCTCCCTACAGAAACGTAGGGAATCTTTGGGGACATACTCTCCTCCTCTCTTAGTTCTCAACACTTTTATGTAGTGCTCACTCTACTTCTCAACAAGAGCTTTGAAGTGGTAGAACTATTCAAAGACTTTAATTTTCTGTTTCAAGAAATAAACCCATGTCCTTCTTGTATAATCATCTATAAATGTTAGGACATAGTGACTGTCAGCTAAAGGTGGCGTTTGCATTGGTCCACACAAATATGAGTGGAAAATCTCTAAGGGTGCCTTTTCCCTTATGCTCTTTCCTGATGGAAAGGATTCTCTGCGTTGTTTTCCCAATATGCGGCATTCACATAGGCTATTTGGATTCTCAATGAGTGGTAATCCTCTTACCATTCATTTTCTATGAAAGAGGTTCAAACCTCCAAAATTGAGATGTCCAAATCTCAAATGCCATAACCAATTTTCTTTTTTCACTTGTTCTTGAAAGACCTCCTGTGTGACTGCAGCTACCAAACCTCCTTCCTTCAAGTCTGTTCTGAGTTTGAGAGGAAACATTCTATTCTTTTTAATATGCACTTCTGCAATGACCCTTTTACTTGGAGGTATGTTCATGATAGTACACACATTATTTTTAAATAATACATTGTATTCCTTGTTCACGAGTTGTCCAATGCTCAGAAGGTTACATTTCAGGACAGGTACATAATAGACATCTAGCACAAATTTCTTCTCTCCCTTCCTTATGAGTATTAATACTATTCCTTTTCCCATGACAAAGACTTTGCTTTGAGTCCCTATTGCCACTTCTGATTTCACATTTTCATCCACATTGGAAAACATTGCTATGTTTCCAGTCATGTGGTTGCTACATCCTAAATCTAAAAACCATACATCTTCATGTTTTTCTTGTGCTCCACTACATGTTAAATGCACATTACTCTCACTCTGAATTTCTTTTTCAAAATTAACATTTTTCCTATTATTCATGTCATTTTTCTTCTTTCTACATTCATTAGCATAATACCCATATTTTTTACAATAATGACATTGGACTTGGGATTTATCATAAATTTGTCCTCTTGCTTCACTCTGGCTTGAGCCTTCACCTTGATTCTGGTTGCCACCCCTTCAGCTTGTGCTTGCAGGGTTGTTTCTTCCACCTCTTTGTGGGCTTCTTCCTCTTCCTTGGTAGTTTGATCTTCCTTGACCTCTACCTTGACCAAAAGACATTTTTGTCTTGAAGGCATTCTCCAATGAGGAGTTAGTTGTTCTGTTAAGTATATGTTCATGAGACATCAGGGATGCACAAAGCTCATCCACTGAAAATTGTGAGAGATATTTTGTCTCTTCTATTGCCACTACTATGGCATCAAATCTTGAAGGTAGACTTCTCCAGATTTTCTCCACTATTATTCATTCCTCAAGTGTCTCTCCATGAGACCTTCGCTAGGTAACCAACCCAATCAAATTTGTGAAGAATGAGTCTATCTTATCGGACTCTTTCATACATAGCATTTCAAAATCTCTTCTCAACATTTGTAGCTTTTTTGTCTTCACTTTCTCATGTCTTGATAGGTCGCCTTGAGAATATCCCATGCCTCCTTGGACTTTGTTATTGTTGCAACCCTTGGGAAAATACTATCATGTACTGCTTGATAGAGATAGAAAAGGGCTTTGGAGTCCTTCTTCCTATTATCTCTCAAAAATTCTCCTTCTGCTGCTATCAAAGGAGACGACGCTGCTACATCTCCTTGTTTTGGGAAGTCATTTTCCACCAGCTCCCATATATCTTGTGAAACAAACAGGGCCCTCATTGTAATCGCCCAACAATCGTCTTTTCACCATTGAACTGTGGTAATTGTGGATTTGTTAGGCTTGTGCCTGCTTCTACCATTGTCACTGTGTTAAAGAAACAATCTTCTTGATTGTATAAAAGAGAAACATTCTCATTTTTGTAAAACATTTCTCACTGTTGGAGACTTCTGCTTCTACAAAAAAATAATATTACAGCTTCTTCAATAAAGAGAGCTTTTTCTTTTATTGAGAGCCTAGACCTGCTTCGATACCATGTTGAAATTTCTGAATACAAAAAACAGAGGAAATGTGTTTCCTCCTATAACACAAAGACTTCAAATAAGACGAAAATTAAGCAGTCGTACACATACAACGTAATACACACGAGAGGAATGAAATTTGTTTTTCTATTCAACTCTTTCTATGAAAATAAATGAAATTACATTATTTATACAAGAATGGTTGAAGCCTGTAAAACCTAATCTAATGAGTGTGATTCATTACTAAACAGACGTTCAATAACTTCTCGTTTTTGGGTTGTCAAAAAACCCATATCTTCATTAAATTGACACACGGGCACTATCTTCACTTATAAACTAAAACACATAGAAACACATTCAAAACATAAAATAGTGTATCTCAGATATTATGTTTTCTGGTTCTAAGTCCTCATCGCATATGGCTCCTTATCGCGGATTACAGATTGACGATCTTAACTCTCAACTGGCGTGAACACAGATAAACACAATTTCTTGTAGGTGTGATGTGTGATGGAATGATCACATCGCAAATCAAATAACATTGGGTGCGGCGATAAATGGGAAAACATAAAAGGTTACGACTGTGATGTGCAGTAGAAAAATTGCATCGCTCATCAAATAACTTAACTTGTGGGTGGCGGAAAGTAAGTGGTAAGCAAGGTGAAGTGGGCTTTGTGGTGCGACTAACTGTTGGTAAGTGTGGTAAGATAAATATGAAGGATGAAGGTGCAAAAAAATGTTTTGGCTTATGTGGTAATGTTAATATAGGTCCTGCTGGATATCACATCGGTGGTAGAATAACATATCGTAAAAGGCTTAAGTGGTAAAACAAAAAACTTGCGATTGTGCACTACAAGCAAAGGTAAGTCAATGCGGTGGTTCAAAGTAATAAACACATAAGATAACTTGGGTAATCTGTTTGGTATGGTTGCGTGAAAAATGCCTTCACACTCTTGGATCCTTGATTGTTCTTCTATGCACAAATTTATTAAGTGTGAGGTGTTGCCGCTTCTCATTCATAGTAGTAATTGGGAGTATAATTCCAACAAAGAGCATCTTACACAGAAATACACATAGGGAGTATAATTCCAACAAAGAACATCTTACACAGAAATACGCATATTTTTTTCAACTATGATGAGACGGTGAATTACTAATATGTAATGAAGTATGATCTCTTTTGGCAAATTGCATGGTGTAATAGGAAATTAACGAAAGACTACTCACCATTCATAAAATATTTTACTAATCATGAGTTCTTTTTCAAGTACCCTATATCGCTAATATTTATGTTTTTACTTCAAAGAAAACCTCAGGTTACAATAAATTCAGTGAGACTCAATACCAAGCTTTGCAAATGGGGAAACAAAGGGCTCGGTATAATGCAAACAGAGAAACACGAATGACATAGATTTAATGAGATTAGTTTGTAACAAGAGGTTGCATAACATTCGATATATTGAAAATAATTGTCATTGAACTATGGCACATTTACACACAGTCAAGCTTCTTATTAAAATATTCAATCTCCTCATGGGGTAGGTGTTAGTGGAAAGAGAGAAAAGTGTCGGGTATTATGCCCATTCCATTACGAAAGAAACAGAAGTTGGAAGTATATGGAGATTCTTTTGAAGACAATGGTAAACAAATATTGCATTATTATTAGTTTGGGCAAGGAAAATCCATAATATTGACGAGATAAAATAAATTGGAGTTTGATAGTGTGGGTTCTTGTTGTTGTACGAAAATTTACTCAGGTGTTTTTTCTCGAGCTCTAACAATAGTAACAAGCGTTTACATTATCACGATTTTCTCATTTTTCAATAAGGAGCTACTTTGCAAACTCAAACCATTTATACCTTCAATCATGAGAAGTATGAACAAATGGGTTTCAATATTGCATGTTGGGAGGGATATTTAAACAAAATTTATGTGAAAGTGGAGGGATTTAAAAGGAAAAATAGTTTACCTAAGACATTATGTTTTTTTGGGTTTGCGCATTTATGTAGTAGAGTGGCCGACTTGAATAAATTCATATGGGGTTTTAGGTGACTACCCTTTAAAACTATGGAAGGAAAATGAAACAGAAAACAATTAAATTTCATGCTTTATGTATGCCAAATCAAATAAACGTTGTGAAAATGGTGGGAAAAGAGCAAGGGTGGAATAAACTTGTATAAAACCCACACCTACTGGATGAAAACCAGACCCTCTAGAGTGCTTAGTAGGGCATAATTATATGGTTGGATGCAGTTCCACAACTCCTTCACCTATCACGTGAGGGTTTCTAACGATGCTTCTAGCTCGATATCCTATTATTTGTCGCAAGATATTTTTTTGAAAGACACGAAACTTTCCTTGAACAATAAACAATAGAAGATCAAATTATTTGAACACATTTAAGTTAAAACATAAGACAGTTCTTATTTTTCAATGTCCTTCGTGGGAGATGCAGTTTCACATCCATATTCATGCATCTCAAAAGAACATCTCAAAACAAAATTGAATAGTTTCTAGACAATAGGAATACATTTTCATTTTCAATGTACAATATTAGTAAATTGTTAATTTGTGCTCTACAAAACTAAATTACACAATAAAATAATAAAAATAAATGGCAATAATCTATGAGCTTTATCAAGTTAAGCACAACCAATGAACATCCATTCTTTGTTAAATAAAAATAAAAATAACTTGCAATAATCTAAGAGTTTTATCAGGTTAAGCGCAATCAATGAACGTCCATTCTTTGTGAGATAGATTGTGATTCTAAAAAAAATATCGTTATAACAATCGGATTTCACAATAATTCACCAAAATTGAAAAGTGAATGGTACTGCAAATGCTTTGTTGATATAGATTATCGTGATTCCCAATAAAAATAATGGGATTTTACAATAGTTCACAAGCATAAAGTTGATTTCACAATAATTCACCAACATTGAAAAGTGAATGCTATTGCATATGCTTTGTTGATATAGATTATTGTGATTCCCAATAAAAATAACAGGATTTTACAGTAGTCCAAAAGCATGAAGTTGTAGATAACACTATGTAATCTCAGTAAAACTCTTCGTCTCGCTCATGTAGCAATTTATACATGGAAACATGCAAAATCATTAGAACAAAAAAACCCTAAACTTTAAAAAATCAACCTAATTCCACCAATTCCAAACAAGAATAAATATCGTAGGGAGAGTAATTAATTTGCATAAAAACTACTAGTTAGCAAGACTTCAAATACTTCTTCATAAAATACTTAAAACCCTAGTTCTAAAAGACCCCCGTAATCCTATGGATGTTATTGGCGACAGCCAAAATCTTGCTGAGGTGGTAAATTCATGTTCGCATACTAACCACCATTACCATATCTTCCGAAATGCCGTGCATGTAATCATGCAGGTACAACCATGTTTGCAGGCTCACCACCATTACCATATCTGAAGATATGTTGTGTAGGTACAACGTCTATGTTTGCAGGCTTTCCAACATTACCATATCTAGCGAAATGACGTGGAGGTAATCGTGCAGGTAAACCCATGTTTGTAGGCTCAACACCATTACCATATCTGAAGAAATGCTGTGGAGGTGAGGGGGTAGGTAGAGCCATGTTTGCAGGCTGACCACCATTGCCATATCTGAAGAAATGTTGTGCAGGTAACGGTGCAGGTACAACCATGTTTGTAGGCTCACCACCATTACCATATCTCATGAAATGTTGTGGAGGTAATGGTGCATGTACAAAGCCCATGTTTGTAGGGTTACCACCATTACCATATGTGGAGAAACACTGTGGAGGTAACGGTGCAGGTATAGTGATATATATACATGCATGAAAAAGAGCCATGTGCCTGTGTTCTCGTACCTCCATAAATGATTTCATCAACCTTCCTCGTACATTTAAAACAAAACTGATGCACATCCCTACACTGTAGCATATTTTTAGATTGGTAATCCCAACAGCAACAAGCACATCCTGTAGCCATTGCCCCTGCTTTATCCATTTCAACTACTTGTGTCTCTAATTCCAAATTCTATGAAGTTGTTGAAAATATTAAAGTCACCTGCTAGCCTTTGAGCAGGAAGAAAAGAGTACAGAGGTAGCGCAACAGAGTTAGAGTGCACAACACTATGTATTTAAGAAGAATGGGAAAATGTAAGGACGAATTTAACTGTTATGGATTGCAGCCAAAAATTGCAGAGGAGAAGTTAATTGGTGATGGGCGTAGCCATTTTTTGCAGGAGGACAGAGAATTTTGTGGTTTCAAACTACGGAAGAGAAGAGTTAATTAAAACAGTCATTTTGGGTGTTTAAGCCCTCAACAACCAAAATGGAGAAAAATTGATTAAAATAGCCAAAGTTCCTTAACTTTTTTGAAAAGGTGGGACAAGTGGTCCCCACCACTTATGCGCTAATCGCAATCGAAATTTTCTTAAGCAGTGTCTTGTTGATATGAAGTTTTGTGATACGATGCAATCACAACCGCAATTGCAAATCACAATACATATATTGCATTGTCTTGTTTTGTTTTTCACAGCAGTGCGGAGAAGAAAAACATAGCAGCGTTGTTTTATGAGACAGAGTTCATTTTGAGAGACAATGAAGTATTGGGTGTGCACTGTGTGTTATTAGTAGTCACTATTTTTAACCCCTCTGTTAGAGGAAGAATTTGTAATAGTTTTTTTTTTGAAGAAATAGAAGTTTGTTTTCAGTGTGGATACTCTGTCTCCTGTCAAGAATTTTATATATATATATATATTTCTCTGTGTTGAAGAGGGGAGTTTACTCTCTCCATTCATTGTTCTGGAATTTTCAATATACCAACATGGTATCAGACCTAGTTCATGCTCTTTGAAGGTTTCAAAGAAGCTGAAGAAGAAGAAGACTTGTTGTAGTGTTTTCTCCAGCAGTGTGAAAGCTCAACAGAAGTCAAAGTTCAGGTATTTCTCAAAGAAAATAGATTTGTAGTTTTTTTTTAAAAGAGTTTGTTCTTTTAGAGAAGGAAAGAGAGTTTGTCTAAGTTCAGAGTTCAGTTTAAAAGCAATGGCTGTGCAAAGCACTGGTATGAGTATTGGAAATGTTCATCTTCCACAATTTAATGGAAAGAATTATGATTATTGGGCCATTACCATGAGATCCCTCTTTATCTCACAAGACTTTTGGGAGTTTGTAGAAGATGGTTTTGATGAACCAACTGATGAGCAGGCTTTTAATGCCTTAACTCAAGCAGAGAAGGATATATTGAAGATCAATAGAAAAAATGACTCTAAAGCCCTCTACTATTTGTATCAAACAGTAAATGAGAGTGTGTTTCCAAGGATAGCAGTAGCTAAGAGATCCAAGGATGCATGGGAAACACTAAAAGTAGCCTATCAAGGTATGGAGAAAGTTAAGACAGCAAAACTTCAGTTGTTGATGAGAGATTTTGAAACTCTTTGCATGAAAGAGTTAGATAATGTAGACACATTTTTTACACATGTGATTGGGATTGTAAATCAGATAATATTCCATTGAGAAACTCTTGAAGAAAGAAGGATTGTGGAGAAATGTTTTAGGAGCTTACCCTCAAAGTTTGATTTTATAGTTACGACCATAGAAGAGACCAAAGATCTTTCAAAGTTCACAGTAGATGAACTTCATGCCTCACTCATAACTCATGAATAGAGATTGAGCAGAGATGAAAGATCATCTCTTGAGCACGGCTTAAAGACCCAGATGCCTTGAGGAAGAGGAAGAGATCAAGGCAAAGGAAGAGGAGGAGGCAGAAGTCAAAAAAGAGGTGGAAGGAACAGCTCTTCACATTCACATGGAAGGAGCAACAGTCAAAATCAGAACCACGGTCATTGCAACAGCTAGCAAGGTGGACATCAACACCAACATGCTCATGTTAAAAGCTATGACAAATCCAATGTCCAATGTCATTATTGCAAGAAATATGGCCATTATGCCAATGAATGTACAAAGAGGCAAAATGACATGAAAAATAGGCGGAATGCTAATGTAGCAAAAGAAGAAAAGAACCCAAGTAATGTGTTGTTAGCATGTAATGTAGCACAAGATAGAGAACATGATGTTTGTTTCTTAGATTCAGGATGTAGCAATCATATGAATGGAAATAGAGCAATTTTTGTGAATATGGATGAACAGGTTAAATCAGAAGTAACCACAGGGACTGATACTAAGATCTTTGTCAAAGGAGAAGGTAGAGTTAGTATTCGAGCAAGAAATGATGAGCAAAAAATTGTTCTTGATGTGTATTATGTTCCAGGTTTGAAGTGTAATATTTTGAGCGTTGGGCAGCTCATAAACAAAGGTTACAATGTAATTTTCAAGGATGATGTGTGCACAATAAAAGATATACCTCCAAGCAAGAAAATCATTGTTAAAATACAAATGAACAGCAATAGAATGTTTCCGCTCAAGCTCAACACTGACTTGAAGGGAAAAGGAAAGAGCATAGTAGTTGTAACACAAGAAGCCTTTCAGAAGGAAGAGAAAGATGAAAATTGGTTATGGCACCTGAGATTTGGACATCTCAATTTCGGAGGATTAAATTTGCTTCACGGAAAAGGAATGGTAAAGGTTTACCATTGATTGAGAAGCCTCATAGCCTATGTGAAGACTGCATCTTGGGAAAGAAACACAGAGAAAATTTTCCATCAGGGAAAATCATAAGGGCGAAAGCACCCTTAGAGATCATTCACTCAGATTTATGTGGGCTGATGAAAACAACATTAGTTTCAGGCAGCAATTACATGCTGACCTTCATAGATGATTTCAGAACAAAAGTGTGGGTTTATTTCCTAAAATATAAGAGTGAAGTCTTTCAGAAAATTTTCCACTTTAAAGCTCTTGTAGAAAAATAGAGTGGGAAGTATATTAAAGTTCTCAGAACTAATAGAGGAGGAGAATATATATCAAAATAATTTCTGCGTTTTTGCAGAGAGAATGGCATACACAAGAAGTTTACCACAAGGTACACACCACAACAGAATGGAGTTGCTGAAAGGAAGAATCGAACCATAATGGAAATGGTGAGAAGTGTGCTAAAGGAAAAACACTTGCCGAATGAGTATTACGCAGAAGTAGCAAACTGTGCTGTGTATATTTTAAATAGATTCCCTACAAAAGCTGTGATGAACAAAGTTCTAAAAGAAGCGTGGAGTGGCAGAAAACAAGGAGTCACCCACATGAGTGTTTTTGGATGTGTGGCATATGCACACATTCTATACAAGTTGAGGAAGAAGTTGGATATTAAATGGGATAATTGTATATTTCTTGGATATTGTGAAGATTCCAAAGGATACAGATTGTATAACCCATCCACAAATAAGTTTGTAGTAAGCAGAGATGTGCAGTTTATTGAAGAGGAAGCATGGGATGGAAGCATTGAGAAAACAGTCAATGTTAAAAGTTGTTTATCTCATGATGAAGATGAGGGAGATGTGGTTGAAATTAACAACTCATCGGTAGCACAACCTCCACCAACACAAGGACAACAAGGGACGCCTCAAGAAGTAGCGAGAACACCATTGAGAAGAAATGGGAGTGCATCTCCAAGCACACCACATGAAGCAGGTTTGAGTGCTTCATCAAGCACGACTACACCAAATGAAAGAGGAAAAAAGTTCAGAAGTATTAATGAGATCTATGATTAGAGAGCAGAAAATGAAGGTATGAATTCCTTATTTGCTTTGTATTTTCAAGTTGATGATCCTATTCATTTTGAAGATTCTATTAAAGATAGAAAATGGATAGAAGCTATGGATGATGAAATTAATGCCATAGAGAAGAACAACACATGGGAGTTGGTTGATCTCCCAGAAGGTAAAGAAGTCATTGGAGTGAAATGGGTCTATAAGATCAAGAGCAATGCTGAAGGAAAAATAGAAAGACAAAAGGCCAGACTTGTTGTGAAGGGATATAAGTAGAAGCATGGGATAGATTATGAAGAAACTTTTTCACCTGTTGCAAGAATGGAGACAGTAAGAGTAGTGTTGTCAATAGCAGCACAAAACAAATGGAAATTATATCATATGGATGTAAAATCCGCATTTTTAAATGGTGTGTTAATGGAAGAGGTATATGTGGAACAACCTCTGGGCTATGAGAAGAAATGCCAAGAGCATAAAGTCTGCAAATTGAAGAAATCTCTTTATAGGCTGAAGCAACCACCAAGAGCATGGTACAGTAGAATAGACTCCTATCTACTGGAAAATGGATTTGAAAAATGTGAGGGAGAAACCACCCTCTACATCAAAGAAAAGAATGGTAAAATGCTCATTGTTGTTTTATATGTTGATGATCTAATATTTATAGGTAATGATTATTACCTTGTTGAAAATTTTAAAACAATCATGAAAGAAGAATTTGAAATGACTGACATGGGGTTATTGAGATACTTCTTAGGAACAGAAGTAAACAAAAGTGAAAAAGGAATTTTTATCTCTCAAGTAAAGTATGTGAATCAAGTTTTGGAAATATTTAATATGCAGGAGTGCAAAGCTGCAATTACTCCCACAGTAATGGGATTGAAGTTGAGTAAAGATGATAGCAGCAAGGATTTTGATCCAGGTTTGTATAAAAGCATAGTTGGTAGCCTCATGTGTTTGACTGCAACTAGGCCGGATATTATGCATGTTGTTAGTTTAATTTCCATATTTATGGAGAAGCCAAAAGAAGCACATTGGCAAGCAACAAAGAGAATTCTAAGGTATGTTAAAGGAACTAAAAGATTTGGTATTTTATATACTGCTTCAGAAAATTCAGAATTAGTTGGATACACTGACAGTGATTGGGATGGAAGTGTAGATGATCAGAAGAGCACTTCCGGTTATGTTTTTCATATGGGTTCAGGAGCCATTTCATGGTTTTCTAAGAAACAGCCGATTGTAGCATTATCTATAGCAGAGGAAGAATATGTGGCAGCTACAGCAGTAGCGTGTCAAGCAATTTGGATGAGAAGAATGTTGAGAAGTTTATGCCAAGAACAGGTAAAAGGGATAGTGATTTATTGTGACAATAGCTCAGCTATTGCATTTTCAAAGAATTCAGTGTTTCATAAAAGAACGAAGAACATAGATACAAAGTTTCACTATATCAGAGAATTGGTGAACAATGGAGAAATTGTTTTATAGCATTATAAAACAGAGGAGAAATATGAAGATATTTTAACAAAGCCATTGGGGCAGAAGACCTTTGAATTTCTAAAAAAATGCTTGGGTATGATTGATAACGAAGCAACTGACTTTAAGGGGGAGTGTTGAAAATATTAAAGTCACCTGCTAGCCTTTGAGCAAGAAGAAAAGAGTACAGAGGTAGCGCAGTAGAGTTATAGTGCACACCACTGTGTATTTAAGAAGAATGGGAAAATTTAAGGATGAATTTAATTGTTATAGGCCGCAGCCACAAATTGCAGAGGAGAAGTTAATTGGTGATGGGCGTAGTCGTTTTCTGCAGGAGGACAGAGAATTTCATAGTTTCAAACTATGGAAGAGCAGATTTAATTAAAACAGTCATTTCGGGCGTTTAAGCCCTCAACAACCAAAATGGAGAAAAATTGATTAAAACAACCGAAGTTCTTTAACTTTTTTTAAAAGGCGGGACAAGTGGTCCCCACCACTTGTGCGCTAATCACAATCGCAAGTTTTTTAAGCAGTGTCTTGTTGATATGAAGTTTTTCGATGCAATGCGATCATAGTCGCAGTCGCAAATCGCAATACATATATTGCATTGTTTTGTTTTATTTTGCATAGCAGTGCGGAGAAGAAAAACACAACAGCGTTGTTTTATGAGATAGAGTTCATTTTGAGAGAGAGTGAAGTCTTAGGTGTGCACTGTGTGTTAGTAACAGTCACTATTTTGAACCCCTCTGTTAGAGGAAGAATTTGTAATAGTTTTTTTTTGGAAGAAATAGAAGTTTGTTTTCAGTGTGGAAACTCTGTCTCCTCTCAAGAATTATATATATATATATATATTTCTCTGTGTTGAAGAGGGGAATTTACTCTCTCCATTCATTGTTTTTGAATTTTCAATATTCCAACAGAAGTCCAAACTGTTGCCCCTGCTTTATCCATTTCAGCTACTTGTGTCTCTGCTTCCAAATTCTGTGAAGTCCCAACTCTTGCCCCTGCTTTATCCATTTCAACTACTTGTGTCTCTGCTTCTAAATTCTGCGAAGTCCCAACTCTTGCCCCTGCTTTATCCATTTCAAATCCTTTTGTCTCTGCTTCTAAATTCTGTGAAGTCCCAACTCTTCTATGAACCATTTCATTGAAATCAACTATTGCTTCTTTAATTATGTCCTGAATCTCTGCTTTTTTGGAATTATGGAGCTCTCTCCTGTAAGATGATCTTTCTATTTGTCTGGTCATCCTTCCATGGTCACTTGGTTCTTTAATTATGGCCTTACCCTTCTTGTCCTTTTGGGAATTACTAATTTGTCTCGCTAAAGAAGATCTTTCTGCTTCTCTGCTCCTCCTCTGATCACTTACTCTCATGACTTCTAAAGGTCCATCATTTGACAAATTGAAAGCAACTAACTTTTCTTCGCTAGAAATACACGCATTATTTTAAAATTATGATGAACGTGCAACCATAGTTCCCAAACTTTGCAGAAGAGTTTGCGTATAATTTCTCTGAGTTTTTGCCTGACCTTTTCATGCAAGAGCATCCAACTCAGGGTGGACAAAAGGACAGGTTTTTTGTCTTACTGTTACAAATGATTTCTAGTCATTGAACCTGTAGTTTTTATTTTTATTTTAGGAAATTATCATTAGGCCAAAATTTTAATTAAAGTTCTCTATTTCTGCTTAAAGTTTTCTTTTAATTTGCATTAGAAATTCGTTCTTACATTAAAAGAAAATAGTCAAGAATGTAGTTGTAACTAAAAACTATTTCGTACAATGATACAAAAAGGAAGAAAATACATTGTGTAAGGTTCAATTTTTTCCATCACAGAGAAAGAGAAATAACAAAACAGAAAATGAGATTTTGTTTCAGAGAAAACCATCTCAGTCTAAAAATAAATTTACAGCCAAATACTGTTGTATTACTTTACTTTCTATTGATATATTATTGTATGTGAAAGTATTGATAAATTGCGAGACTGTAACAAGAACGAGCAAGAGAAAAGAATGCACAGGAAATGGAGAAATTAAAAGTAAACAACAAATTGAAAGCATAGATTTTGGGAAATTTCATACGAGCGAGAGAACTCCGCAAGCACTTACGAATTAACAAACACACATCCATTCCCAGGTATCACAAAATTCTTTTCTAGATAGACAGAATTTAATAAACAGATTTTCTATTGTTTATAAATATAAATGTCTCTGCTGAAGAGTCCCGAGGGACTATAAACAACTTTTATATATCAAATTTATAGGTTGGGGTTTTTGAAACCCAAAATATATAGCATCTTCAATAGAATACAAATCAATAGATGGATAAGAAGAATAGAACAAAGGGTTGAACACTAATTTTTTTTTATAAACCCTAGTCTTTTCATACAAAAAAAGACTTTGAAAATAGAACAAATACTACAGATCTACAATAAGGAAATGAGGGACAAAACCATGTTCTACTATCGGATAAACCATAATCTCAAAGACAAACAGAAGGAGGCAACCCGACCCATTTAAATTTGGGGGTTGATAACTGTTCGGACTAGAAGTTTTGGAGCGATCGAAACCTGTAACCACCTGGAAAAGAAACAGAGATAACCAGGGTTAATATACAAAGGAATTATAAGCACAATACTGATAATTAAACAAGGGAAAATAAGGAAGTTGCAGAGTATAGTTACCTGGCAAAGAAACACCAATGGAAGTAAAGTTTCGGTCAAAAAATCCACAAGGGCCTGCTCACAAGGAGCGAGAACATTAGGGCCTAGTAAAAAATGCTGGAAAAACTAAAGCATGGAAAGACATTTTACCTTTGGAAGCTGAGCTGAGCTAGGGCAAGTATCAAAAGAAACCCTTGGAGGATTTTTACCTGTAAGTGACAGAAAGAATGAATTAAAAACATCAGTAGATTGGAGGCAAAGTGAGACATAATTTTCGGACCGAACAAGAATATAGAGGAGATGAATAAATAAAGAAATCATAATATTACCATCTTGCAAAGGATTTCTGAGTGTTATTAGAAGGTTTTGGCAAGAAATTGTGCCACAAAGATAGAGTAAAGAAGTGAATAAGCATTGTATTGGCAGAGTAAACACAGGGTAAACACCCTCATAGTGACGGACCACACAAAACGAAACCCTCATAGAGTCGAGCAAGTGAAAAATGAAAACCGACTGAGTGGTGTTAGGGTTTGAGAACAGCGTGGGAGAGTTTCGAGAATAGGACAAGTGTCAATCATGACAGCTCACAAGGAACAACGGAATAAATAACAATTGATTGTAAGAAACCAACCGAATCTATCAACGTACCATCGAATATCTCAAATATCAAACAAACAATTTCACTATTTTTCAAATCTGTAATGTGTATGCAGAATGACCATTCATACAATTTAAACTGTGACCTTTATTAAAGTTTTGTTTCAAAGAATTTTGAGTGCATATTTGGTTTAAGGGCTGGGCCCCATCAATTTTGGTATTAGAGCAAGGCTATGATTAGAAGAAATGGAGGTTGGTCAATGAGGTCGAGGAAGAGGTTTACGCAAAGTAGTAGATGAAGGACTGAGGGAAGAGATTCAGATCCCTAATGCCCTATTAGCAGCGGTAGAAGCAGGAAGGAGAAGGGATCCTGAGGGAGGAGATGAAAGTGATGAAGAAGCTACAAAGACAACAGATGGTTCAGATGGAGAAGCCCCTGAACTCAAAATTTTTAGGTCAGTTTTGTTAGCAAGTAGTAAGCCAAAGCATGAGCTTTCTACTTATGATGGAAATTTATCAGCAGAGGTGCTGCTGGATTGGCTCAGTGAGCTAAATAAATATTTTGAATATGAAGAGATCGATGAAGATAAGAGAGTAAAATTTGTTGCCACCAATTTGAAAGGACGTGTGTCCTTATGGTGGGATAGTGTCCAGGAAAAGAGGAAAGGTTGAATAAACAACCTATAAAGAAGTGGGCTAGGATGGAGGCCAAACTGAAGGGTAAATTCCTATCTAAGTATTACTAGATTATGATGTATAGGCAGGTACAAAATCTGAAACAAAGGGGGTTTACTATTAAGGAATATACGAAAGAATTCTACAGGGTAAATTTGAGAGCTGGTTATGTAGAAGACACCCCTGAAAAAACAACAAGATTTGTGAATGGATTGAGGGGGGAAATACTAGATGAAATAAGTATTCTCTCACGCAGAACCATAGATGAGGCATATCATTGTGCCTTAAAAGTAGAGGAGAAAATAAACAGGAAGTAGAATGCCAGAAGAGGAGGAGGATATAACAGAGGAAAAGGACGGGCCTTTGCTAGAGGTAGAGCTGCCAATCCTAGTGATGAAGGTAACAGTTCTGAAACTCTAGGAATAGAAGAAAGAGACAATAACAGTAGAGGGGGAATACCATACCAGCATGGAAGAGGTAATGGCAGAGGTAGAGGAGCTACTATCTAGTGTTATAGGTGCCATAAGTGGGGGCACAAGCCTTATGACTGTCTTGAGGGTGAACCAGCAGGAGGTAGAGGAACATATGTTGCCCAGATGGAGGAAGTAGAAGCACCACCCCAAGAGGTATAGAATGTACCAGAGACAGGGGAGGCCTTGGTGCTGTATAAAGTGCTGTTGAAACTAGCAAAAGAGGTAGTTGAACCGGATAAAAGAAAATCGTTATTCCAGACAGTTTTCAAATCACATGGTAAATGCTGCAAACTGATAATTGAAAGTGGAATTACAAACAATTTGGTAGCCACATAAATGGTGGAGAAGTTGGGGCTGAAGAGGATGAAACACCCCACTCCTTATAAGGTGTCGTGGTTACAAAAAAGGCATCAACTATTAGTTGATGAGCAGTGTGAAGTTGAGTTCCATAATGGCAGGTATAAGGACAAGGTTATTTGCGATATTATGCCTATGGACGTGTGTCATATACTATTAGGGAGACCATGGAAGTATGACAGGAAAGTGGTGCATGATGGGAAGACAAACTATTACAAGTTTTTCAAGGATGGGATTAAGCATATGCTTGTACCCATCAAGGAAGAAGAGACAACAGAGACCAGTGAAGTCAAATCATTGTTGGTGGGAGGAAAAGAATTCTTAAAATAGATCGAAAGTAATGAAATTAAATTTGTTGTTGTAAGGAGGCAAAAAAAAGTGGTATTGCATACAAAAATTACAGATTTACCTGAAGAAATCCAAGATATGTTACAAGATTTTGGTGACATTATAGTGGATGATTTACCAGATGAGTTTCCTCCTAAGAGAAGTATTAGTCATCATATAGATTTTATACCAGGAGCTAGTTTACCAAATAAGGTAGCGTACCGAATGATTCCTAAAGAAAATGAAGAGATTAGGAAGCAGGTACATGAACTATTAGACAAAGGGTTGATAAGGGAAAGTTTGAGCCCCTATGCAGTTCCAATAGTTTTAGCTCCTAAGAACGGTGGAGAATGGCGGATGTGTACAGATTCAAGAACTATCAATAAAATCACTATTAGATACAGGTTCCCATTGCCACGAATGGATGACATGATGGAATGCTTGAGTGGAACAACATACTTCTCAAATATCGATCTGAAGAGTGGTTACCACCAGATTCGAATTCGAGAAGGGGATGAATGGAAAACAACTTTCAAGATAAATGAAGGGTTGTATGAGTGGCTAGTAATGCCATTCGGTTTGAGTAATGCCCCTAGTACATTTATGTACCTGATGAACGAAGTGCTAAAAGAGTTCATTGGGAAATTTTTGATTGTTTATCTGGATGATATTTCTATTTTCAGTAAGAATAAGGAAGAACACTTTTGACATGTTCGAATATTATTGGAGAAACTGCAGCAGAACAAGATGCTGATAAATCTGAAAAAATGTACTTTTTCAGAAAGAATTGGTTTATTTGGGTTTTATGATTGCAGAGAATGAGCTGAATATGGAACCAGAAAAAGTCGCAACTATTGTTAGTTGGTCATCCCCAAAGCATCTATTTGAGGTTCGAAGTTTTCATGGGTTGAAAAGTTTTTATAGGAAGTTTATCAAAGATTTTAGTGGAATCTGTGCACCTATGTTGGATAAGATTGAAAAGGCAAATCAACCTTTCTGTTAGACAAAAGAAGCAAAGAGAAGTTTTCAGACTTTGAAGAAGAAGATCATTGAAAGACCAATTTTGAGGTTGCTTGATTTTAACAAAAAATTTCAATTTCCTTGTGATGCTATTGGTACAGCCATTGGGGAAGTACTTAGCCAGGAGGACAAGCTGGTTGCTTATTTTAGTTAGAAGTTGAATGAAAGCAAGAAAAATAACTCATCCTATGATAAATAATTTTATATTGTCGTCTAAGCACTGAAGCATTGGAGACATTATTTATTAGGTAATGAATTTGTTTTATTTTCTGATAATTCTGCATTACAGTATATTATGTAGTAGCACAAGTTGAACCATAAGCATGCAGAATGGGTTGAGTATTTGCAGAGTTTCACATTTGTCTTGAAACACATTAGTGGACATGCCAACAAGGTGGTAGATGCGTTGAGCATGCGAGCTTTTGCCTTATAGGAGAGTACGATACAAGTGCTGGGTTTTGAGCATTTGAAGGACTTGTATCAGACAGATGCAAATTTTAAAGAGGCTTATGAAGCCTGTCAAAATCCTTTTCTAAGAAACAATAGTCCATGGCCAGACTATAATTTGCAGGAAGGATTGTTATTTAGAGGAGGAAAATTATGCATTCCCGATTGTTCGATGAGGGAGAACATTATTCAGGAAAAGCACAGTGGAGGTCTAGCCAGACATTTCGTCATAGACAAGAAGTTATCACAGCTTGGACATTCCTATTACTGGTGAAAGATGCAACGGGACATGGAGAGATATGTGATCAGATGTAAAATGTGCCAATTAGCGAAGGGACACAACCAGAATACACGACTTTATACGCCACTGCCCATTCAAAGTAGACTGCGGGACTCAATCAGCTTGGACTTTGTCTTGGGTCTGCCCAGGACGCACCGAGGTTTTGACTCAGTGATGGTGGTAGTAGATAGGTTTTCTAAAATGGCACATTTCATTCCTTGTCGAAAAGCTCATGTAGCACACTTGTTTTTCATGGAGATCGTCATATTGCATTGCTTGCCAATGTCCATTATTTCTGATAGGAATGTGAAGTTCACAGGACATTTTTGGCGTACCCTGTGGAAGAAGTTGGACACTTAGTTGAATTTCAGCTCTGCATTTCACCCATAGACTAATGGGCAAACTAAGGTGGTGAACAGGAGGTTGAGAAACCTGCTACGAATTTTGACTGGTGAAAAATCGCGGATTTGGGATCATGTACTTGCTCAAGCAAAATTTTCTTATAATGATTCACCAAATCACAATATAGGATACAGTCCTTTTCAGGTTATATATGGCATGCATCCTTGCGGAATACATGAACTGCAGGATTTGGGAAAACTTGAAAGAAGGAGTGTTGATGGGGAAGATTTCGCCCAAGCAATGAGCAATTTACATGAGCAGGTGAAGTCAAAATTGTAGGGTAGCAGTCAAAAATACAAGTAGCAAGCATATTTGAAGAGGCGAGAAGTTCAGTTTAATGTAGGGGATGAATTTCTTGCACATTTACACAAAGAACGTTTTCCTAAGGGCGAATATAACAAGCTAAAGTTTAAGAAGATTGGTCCTTGTAGAATTATTTGAAAAATTTCCGCCAATGCCTATGAATTACAACAGCCACCAGGGATAGACATATCACCTATTTTTAATGTGGCAGATTTGTTTCCATATACTGCCAGTCTTGAAGACGATGGGGCAACATGGCCAAGACGGGAAACCAAGTTTGACGGTGGTTCTTGGATTAGGAAAATGCCTGCGGCGCAACCCCTTGAGATCGAGAGAATTCTCGACACATAGGTACCCAAGCGCACTCGCAGGAAGGAGTACTTACGGTACCTTGTCAAGTGGAAGAACCGACCCATTTAGGATAGTTTGCATCTTGACGGGGTGAAAATACAGAAATAAGGCTATTCTGTTGAAGATCTCATGGAACGGAGCCATGAATTTTTGTTACCCCAGGAGTCTGATGCAGGAGCATCCAACTCAGGGTAGACAAAAGGACAAGTTTTTTGTCTTACTGTTACAATTGATTTCTGACAGGTCATTGAACCTATGGTTTTTATTTTTATTTTAGGAAATTATCATTATGCCAAGATGTTAATTAAAGTTCTGTAGTTTTGCTTAAATTTTTTCTTTTAATTTGCATTAAAAATTCATTCTTACATTAAAATAACATAGTCTAGCATCTAGTTGTAACTGAAAAATGTTTCCTACAGTGATACAAAAAGGAAGAAAATACAGTCTATAAGGTTCGATGTTTTCCATCACAGAGAAAGAGAAATAACAAAATGGAAACAGATATTTTGTTTCAGAGAAAACCATCTCAGTCTAAAAATAAATTTGTAGCCAAATATTGTTGTATTACTTTACTATCTATTGATATATTATTGTATGTGAAAGTTTTGATAAATTACGAAACTATAACAAGAACGAGCAGGAGCAAAAAACGCACGGGCATTGGAGAAATTAAAATTAAATGATGAATTGAAAGAATATATTTTGGAAAATTTCATACGAGCGAGAGAACTACGCAAGCACTTACGAATTAACAAACACACATCCATTCCCAGGTATCACAAAATTCTTTTCTAGATAGACATAATTTAATAAATAGATTTTCTACTGTTTATACATATAAATGTCTCTGCTGAAGAGTCCCAAGGGACTATAAACAACTTTTATATATCAAAGTTACAAAACAAAGTTACAATTTGGGGTTTTCGAAACCCAGAATCTACAACATCTTCAACGGAATACAAATCAACAGACGGATAAGAGGAATAGAACAAAGGGTTGAACACCGAATTTTTTTATAAACCGTAGTCTTTTCATATAGAAAAATACTTTGACAATAGAACAAATACTACAGATCTACAATAAAGAAACAAGGGACAAAACCTTGTTCTACTATCGGATAAACCATAATCTCAGTGACAAACAGAAGGAGGCGACCCTACCCATTTAAATTTGGGGGTCGATAACTATTTGGACTAGAAGTTTTGGAGTGGTCAAAACCTGTAACCACCTGCAAAAGAAACATAGATACCAGGGTTAATATCCAAATGAATTATAAGCACAAAACTGATACTTAAAGAAGGGAAAATAAAGAAGTTGCAGAGTATAGTTACTTGGCGAAGAAACACCAACAGAAGTAAAGTTTCGGTCAACAAATCCATAAGGGCCTGCTCAGAAGGAGCGAGGACATTAGAGCCTAGTAAAAAATTATGGAAAAATTGAAGCATGGAAATATAGTTTACGTTCGGAAGCTGAGCTGAGCTGAGGAAAGTATCGAAAGAAACCCTCATAGGATTTTGACCTGTAAGTGATAGAAAGGATGAATTAAAAACATCAATAGATTGGAGGCAGAGTGCGACATAAGTTTTGAACTGAACAAGCATATAGAGGAGACGAATAAATAAATAAATCATAATATTACCATCTTGTGAAGGATTGTTGAGTGCTATTACAAGGTTTTGGCAAGAAATTGTACCACAGAGACAAAGTAAAGAGCCGAATAAAGATTGTATTGGCGGCGAAAACACAGGGTAAAAACCCTCACAGTGACGGACCACACAGAACGAAACCCTCACAGAGTTGAGAAAGTGAAAAATGAAAACCGACTAAGTGGTGTTAGGGTTTGAGAACAGCACGGGAGAGTTTCGAGAAGAGGACAAGTGTCAATCGTGACAGCTCACAAGGACCAGCGGAATAAATAACAATAGATTACAAGCAACCAACCAAATATGTCAACGTACCAATGAATATCTCAAATATCAAACCAAAAATTTCACTATTTTTTAAATATGTAATGTGTATGCGGAATGAAAAATCATATAATTTAAATTGTGACCTTTATTAAAGTTTTGTTTCAAAGAATTTTGAGCGAATATTTGGTTTAAGGGTTGGGCCCCATCACCTTTCAAAGAGAATGTATATCTATAATGCGAGATAATTCCTCGCCACACCAATATATGTGAAGAAAATTTATAAATAAATACAATACATAATTAAAAATAAGGCTACTCATAATGCCGACAATATCCTTGAACACCACACAACCCAGAGACTAGCGAAAAATACTCTTGCACACCCACAAAACCCTGAGAATTTGGAGCCTCACGTGTTTTGAAGAAGGAAATTTCGTTTCCTACTTTTATTTGGGTTAAAGTACACGTTGCTGTGAATTCCCTCCTTTTATTCATTTTAAAGTCTTAAGGTGTGACGAAAGGAATGGTCCATAATGGGGTTTATTTATTTTTCAAATTGGATTTAATGGTTAAAAGAATAGATGTAATGATTAAAAGGGAATTTGATTAATGATTAACAATAATATTATACTATTAATAGTTTAGACATGGAAAATTTTAGGGGCTAATATTCGCAGGTGGGTCAATTTTCGATGGTTTTTCCAAAAAAAGATTCGCCAATTTCCATTTTTTTATAAAAATGATTCGCCCAAATTTTACAATATAAAATTATTTTACATTAAAAATCGCCAAAATTATATAAACAATATATATAATATCATTTTAAATTTGAATAAATTTACAAATCCATCAAGAAAAAATTTATAGTTTGCATATTACGGACTAGTGAGATTCGCCAATTTTAATTTTTTAAACTTCAAGTTAATTTTCCATCCTTAAAATTTTCCCTGAGTTTAGATTTATTTTAATTTTTGATTTATTAATTTTTTTAAGTTGTGAATTTTTTTTATTGTAAAATTTGAGGAAAGGTTTGTACTTTCAAATATTTGTAAAATTTGAGAAAAGGTTTGGACTTTCAAATATTTAGTTGTTTTAGATGTTTGATAGATTCGAGATTAAAATGGATCTAACATCTTCATATAATATCTATAATTATAACTATGTATTTTTTTCTTATTTCCTTTTTATATCTCACTCCAAAAACATACTCTTTCTATATCACCCCAAAAACATACTTTTTCTACTCATAAGGAAGGCCGATAATATCCTTGCACACCACAAAACCCAGAGACCAGCTAAAAATATTCTCGCACACCCACGAAACCCTGTGAATTTGGAGCCTTATGTGTTTTTGTGGAAGGAAATTTCATTTCCTCCTTTTATTGGAGTTAAAATACACATTGCCTTGAATTTCCTCATTTTATTCATTTTAAAGTCTTAAGGTATGACCAAAGGAATGGTCCATAATGGTGTTTATTTATTTTTCAAATTGGATTTAATAGTTATAAGAATAGATGTAATGGTTAAAAGGAGAGCTTAATTAATGGTTAAGAATAATATTATATTATTAATAGTTTAGATTTATTTTAATTTCTGATTTATTAAGTTTTAAGAGGAATTAATTTTTTTAAATTGTAATCTTTTTCTTATGTAAAATTTGAGGAAAAATTGTATTTGGAAATATTTGGTCTATCTCGTTACTTGATAGATATAGAGTTAAGATGGATCTAGGCCACTTTAATTATTGATAACTATTAACAAGTTTAGATCCATCTTAACCCAAGATCTATGAAGAGCTAGGAGGGATCAATTCTCTCTAGGTGCAAATCTCTTTTTGAATGAAAAGCTTGGGGAAAGGTTTGCACCTCTAGACATTTTGTCGTTGTAGGTGTTTGATAGATTCAAGATTAAGATGGATCTAGGTACTTTATATAATATCTATAATTGTAACTATGTGCCTTTTTCTTATTCCCTCTCTCTATCTCACCCCCCAAACATACTCTCTCTATCTCTCTCTCTCACTCCCTTACCACTCCCTCTCTCCCCCCTCCAACTCCATCTCCCTCTCCCTCTCTCCCCTTCTCTCTATTAAATCCTCTCTCTCTTCCTTCCTCTCTTTCTCACTCTCTCCCACCCCATCACTCTCTCTCTTCTCTCTAACTATGTCACTATCTCCCTCCCTCTCTCCTTCTCTCTCTTCCTTCCATATTTATCTCTCTCTCTCTCTCTCTCTCTCTCTCTCTCTCTCTCTCTTTTCCCCTTATATCCCTATCTCTCTCCTCTCATCTTATCTCTCGTACCTCCTACCTCCCTAACTCTCTCCCAATATCTCCCTTGTCGCTCCCTCTATCCCCCATCACCCTCTCTCTTTGCCCTACAACTTTTTCACTATCTCCCTCCCTCCATATATCTCTCTATTTCCCTCTCCCCCACCTCTCTATCTCTTAAATTTTATTCCATGATATTGTGTTTATGAAAGTATTTAAATTAAAAAAAACAAATGGTAGTAAAATATTAAGCATGTATTTTGGATCAATCATATCAAAGAAAATACAGTATTGAAAAAATTGAAACGATCATGCACTATATTTCCTTTATTATTGTTAGTCAATTTGTTCACCCTGATGGCTTGGGTCCTTAGTTAAGATAAACCTATGTTAGTTTTTAGTAACATTATTTATATCATATATAATTCACCTCTTTATATATATTGTATTCTCATTTTTTATTTTATTGAAACCTTGATTTAATTTCTATGAGAATTTCTTTAGTAGTTGTCAGGATAGAGGGGTTAAATAAAACATTTATAAAACATTTTGTTTGTGAAATAATTTACGTTTTTTAGGCACGTGGTATTGATAAGCCATGGTATTGTAACAAATATTCTTTACATGTTAATAATATAAATGGTAAAGTGGACGTGAATATCCATGGTATATCCAAGGTTAAGAATCTTTTCATATTAGTCTAAAAGACTTAGTCTAAATTATAAACGAACTAACGTTTTTCATGATAATTTTTTCTAGTTAATTTTAATGAAGATCAAGTAGATATTTTTAACAAATTGAGGCCCTAGGGGTTTTCAAGGGTGTTGAATCCATTTATGCATTCAATAACGTGTTTTAAACAATTAAAAACATTGAAATTGTATTTCCAGATTTTGGTGAATTCCTATGAAAAAGGCTATTTTATCTATAACTTAGACTATGTCATTGTAAAATATTTTGATTGTGAAACAAGTTATGGTTTTTGGGAATGTTGTATTGATAAGCCATGGTATTGGTAACAAAGCATATTCACAAGTTAATAGAAAAATCAAAATTTAACAAATTGACTTTATCTTTAATTTTTTATTACTAATTGACCAAAATTTAAATGTTTACATGCATTCAGCTTTGTATTACTTTTAAATTTGTATTGATTACTTTTAATGTTTTCTTGTTTTTAAATTTAGAAAACAAGGAAATGTTAAATTTTGAACATTTTCACCTACACATTTACCCCTATACTTGGTTGATATTGACAATATATCAAATTTTTAAAATGTTAAAGGCTAAACATTTAAGCTTGACATCTACCCCTAAGTGGGTTGTAGACCACCTCGACCCATTTAATAATTATTTTCTTTTATTTCTTTTATTTTACTTTACTCTTATTTTTATGTAATTTGATGGAGTAAAAGTGTTAACATACCAAAACCTAGCATAACCTTATAACATCTCTTCCATGCTGCAGAGAACTTATCCACACAATAATAGTTTTAAATTTAAAACGAAATTATTATTATACCAACCTAAATCCAAGATCAAATCTCTCAAGGTGAAAACCTCTTTTTTAAATGGAAAATTGAGGAATGGTTTCTACCAAGAGAGATTTGATCCCCCATGGGGATTAATAGATCAAAAGATAAGATAGGATGAGGTTGGTTTAATTGTTAATAATTATTAATAGTTTTGTTTACATGTTCTTCAAAGCCATCGTCTGTTTTGTACATACATGGCCAAAAGATATGAACACATTTTCCCACTGTCAACATACTACTATTTTTATCATCACAAAATATTTATACTCCATGTAAAAATATCCTAATACATAAACAAATTACAAACATAAGTTAAAAATAGAGAAAACTGCCGTTTAGTATTCATCCCAAATAACTGACTTCAAAATTGATAATTTGAGCTTGGGAGGGAAGAGAATCGAAATCCATAGTGTCTTATAGAGTTCCCACCACCAAAAAAGATGGAACTTCACTTTGTTGCTCAAGAAAATTTTTATTCAATTCCTTTTCCACCTCACTAATACCTCCTTCAAGAAGGGATATAATTTTATCCATTTTTAGACTTAGAGTATCATAATCCATTTGTAGCCTGTCTACCTTCATCAACAACAAGATAATTTTTTTTTGGAACATAATAAATTGAGCTTGAGATTCAACCTTTCCCATATTCCACATTTGAATATCAAGGTCATAACGTACTCCATTTAAACCATAAAATAGTCCAACTATTGATTAAAATCCTCCTTCCTAGCATTGACTGGGTGTTCCATTTTATTTATCGCTCCATAATCTACCCTTGCGACTAAAATTGTTATCACACAATCTCTAATTCCAGCAAAATCTAGAGTGCGCCAGTAGTCCTTATATACTTGGAGGTATGCCTCATCTAGCTTGTTACATCTCCTTGTTTCATTCAAACATCCATCAGATTCACACATTTTTTGTCTCAAAATCACAACCATAGAATTAATGTCTCTTCAATTGAAATCATGCTTCATTAAAACTAGGATCCTGAAGCATGTTGTTTGAACTTCAAAGATGGAAACGCTAAATATTTTCCATCATTCAAATTTAATAACAATAAAACATACCTTCGACCTATCCCCTGTTTCTCCTAATATCCCGTGAGGTGTCCACATGTACTTCACATCTCAACACTCAGCCATGGGGTGGAGCCACTAAAGCTAGAGGGTGAGAGAATGAATGGATTACAAAACCACTTAGAGACTAGTAGGATGATGTCAAATTTCCACCCTGATATTTTCCCTTTTAATGTTAATTACTGTATTTAGAACTTGTATTATCATTTTTTAAATAACATTTTCATGGAATAGGGTTAAGAACGAAGATTCTATCATCTTGAGCCATCATTCGTTGATCTAGAGATACTCCTTTTTCAATGAGTGAATCCACCATTCTGTTGAGGTTCCTTTTGACGTGGAAGAAATTATCAACCTCAAACATCCACATTTGCAACCTTATTCTATGCAAAATATGAGAGATACTTTGTGCCTATTTATCTTTGGTACTGCACACCTATTGAATAACTATCGTAAAGACTAAAAACCATTAGTTGACTAACGATTCTTCAAATTACCAATCCAAGCCTAGGGTTACCTTTCAAAGCTCCATTAAAAATTAATGAGAAAAAACACTTACAACTTCTCCAGTTTTGGAATTCCTTTAAGTCTATTCCAATAATGTATGGTGATTTGATAGGTTACTCATGAATGAAGCTGCTAGCTTGATTTGGAAATTCTTTAAGTTTGAGCAAATCTTTCTTTCATGGAAACAAATCACCTAGATTCCCTCATCATAACCTCTAGTGAAGGTTGCCTTAAAGAGTAATTAAGTTTTTTTGGAGTCCAGTATAATTGAATTTAGATGAACATTGTTAAATATAGCTTCACTATGAGCAATCCAATCTACTTAGAAAAAAAAATGCAAATTCGTCAAACATCTCATGGTTATTCCATGGGATTTGAGGTTTCCATTGCTCAAACATTTCTTTCCAATTTTATGGAATGGATGTGATATCTTTGTGCTTGTACAAAGAGATTTTGTAGATCATGAAAGAGAAGGTGCATTCTCAAAAGACATAAGGGATGTCTTCCTCTACCTTCTTAGATACAACACAACATTAAGGGACTTGAATATTTATTTTTTTGAGGTTTTATGTCGTCAATATCTTTCCAAAGATCAATTCCCAATAGAAGTGATTATTTTTCAGCAATTCATCCTTATTCAGAATTCTTCTCCATATTTTCTCTAAAGGCGAGTGCAGGAATTTTATAATTAACAATTCATATCCTACTCTCACAATGTATATATTCTTCTTACTACCCACCCACATACATCGATCCAATCTTGAAGTAGAAATTCTGGTGAAACCTTTCAGTTCTTTGACTATCTTTGACTAATGATTTTGATGATTTGAGGGGACATTGGGAAAGTGGAAATTAACCCATTAACCATTGGTATCCCATCAAAATATATCATTGATATTGTTGAATCCCTTTACCTCCATCTATTTAGAAAATTATGTAACTCCTTCATTCTCGTTTAATATATCTACTAAATGAATTTTACCCTTCCAAAGACTAATGTGCATTCCATTTCCAACCTACCAACCCAAATGGTCCATGATAATCGAGGCCACCACTTTACATAATTTCCAAATTTTAAAACCTTGGTCTAGATATGCTTTGTTTTCAGGTCTAATGAGCCTATTCTTATCAAAATATTTGTGCACAAAGGCCATCTTCCACCATTATTTCAAATATGAAAGAAGGCACCAAACAATATTCATGTTGAAATCTAGATTAATGATCTCAGGATCTCTTATCGCTAATCCACCAAAGTTTTTGGGTAGGAAAATGGTATTCAAATTCACTAAATGAAATATATGTTCATTTTTCTTTCCCCCTTTCAAAAGAAACTTCCACAATAGGCCACAAATTTGACGTATTACTCCATTGGGGGAAGGTAAAATTCAACCCATATAAGCTTGTAGATATGAAAACACTAGTCATATTCAGACATCATTTCCTCCCACATTTAATCATTATGGCCCCCAAGATTTATTATCTTTTTTAATTTTTTGCAGGACTTCCTACATTCATCTGCATTAGATGCTCCTAGTAAAACCGAGATCCCTAAATATTGCAATAATTCTATTTTTGACGATTGAAAACTCCAATACCCTTGACATCTCAATCAAAATTTATTGAACAAAATTCAGACGATATAATCATCATTTATTTTGATTGACCATGCTACTTGATATATAAAGGTAGGTTTTTATAATTTTTTAAAAGAAAACGACTATTATTTTGGAGGCACGTCCCAAATGGAGAGTGTCATTTTCAAACTTAGAGTGATTTACACCTTTAACACTTCATGTCATACTCAATCCCACCAAATTTTCTTCCTACCTGCCTTTCTCCAAATTCCTACTAAGAAATTTAGCCATATTGATGCGATGAAGAGGAGACAAACAGTATCCCTACCTTAACCCTCGAAAGGCAAGAGAAACAAATGGTGGGTCAGCCATTTACCAATGGTGCAATCTATGGGGAGCTAATACATGCTTTTATCCACTTATAAATTCCCTACATAAACCCATTTTTTGTAACATTGGGAAAACAAAAGGGTTCCCTCCTCAGTCAAATGAAATGGCCATATCCAATTTTGTCACCATTCTTGGCTTTCCTAATTCCTTGCTTGAATGAATTGCTTCCTAGACAAGAATGATATTATCCAATACTTATCTTCATTGCATGAATCCTCCACTATTCTCTGATAAGACATCCAACAATAATTTTTTCAATTTGGTCATGACAATCTTCGTTAAAAATTTATAAGCCAAATTAGAAAGAGATATTGGTCAAAATCACGTGAAATTTACTATATTTATTTCTTTGTGAACAAGAGGCAAAAAGGATGACTTAGTTATTTTGTTGATATTCTCTTTACTTGGAGAATTATTCAACACCTGCATCATATAAATTTTAATCATAACCCAAAAGCTTCTATAAAAACTTTTCAAGAAGCCATCAAGGCTTAGGGATTTATATGGGTCCAGTTATTGCTATCAGAAATCCAAACATAAATAAAAAAGTTACAGGTCGAATGAGATTTTTTTTTTTTTTTTTAAATGATTGAAGAAACACCCTCCAAACCAAAAGTGTTGATTCTCGAATAACAAAAAAAAAACATCACAATTTTGACATTTTTTAACAATGGAATTAAATATAAAATATTAGGACTTTGAAAAATCTTAAAATTCCAACAATTTTGAGACATAATGTTAAAGATATCATGTCTCAAAGCCTTATAATTTCCAAAAAATTTCATCCATATTGTTAAAGATAAAATAATTGTAATTGTTTTCAACCACACGATTAAAGAAACATAATCATAACTCAGAAAATCCTTAATATTTTGACAATATTTCAACCAAAGAATTAAAAATATTAAGTTTTTAACATATTTTATCATGAAACTATTGACAAATTATATGAATCAACCAATGTTTAAAAAATAAACAATAAAATGAAAGATTCATCATCCCAAGAGTAATTTTTTATTTTAAACGCTAAGAGTATAACTAGTTTCCAATCTTAGCCTAGGGAAACTTATCTTATTGAAAAAAAAAAACATAAAAATCAACAAGCAATATGAAGTGTCCCCTTTCAATGAGACATTAAATTTTTAAGATTTTTTAAATAACCTTATACCAAATGTTAACAATAAATAATATCATTTCAATATTAGTGTATAATTTAAAAATTCAACTTTAATTTGTAATATTTTTTTTATTTTTAATCCAAATATCAAGCGAATGATAACAATAAATAATATCATGGCAATATCACTGCATAATTTAAAAATTTAACATGAATTTATAATATTTTGTACTTTTAATCAAAATATCAATAT
The DNA here is from genome assembly GCA_034641835.2 of Pinus albicaulis. Taxonomy (NCBI): domain Eukaryota; kingdom Viridiplantae; phylum Streptophyta; class Pinopsida; order Pinales; family Pinaceae; genus Pinus; species Pinus albicaulis. The sequence goes on along the minus strand of CM076569.1, from coordinate 161,262,562 downwards.
TTTTGTACTTTTAATCAAAAAATCAACTTTGGATATTTAATATAACATAAATTGTTTTTGTAATTCATTGCTTCATTGTGGATATTCTAAAGAGATGAATTGCTCAGAATTAAAACATATAATACAACAAACATAGATATGACACATAAATTCATGTAAGATAATATGGAAGTCAAAATATTTATTTCAAGTTACCATGCAAACATCATTTAGATAATGTGTCTTAGACATTGATTCGAAATCAGTCATAGGTTCTGGCACACCATCGGAGCCTACATCTTCAGATGAATGACTAGATGCAGATGGAGATGATCCATATTGTTCTCTTTCATTAACTAGTGAGCCATCTGAGTCAACATGCATGCCCAATGTTCCAAGTTTCAAAAGTATTCTAAATCTACCACTAGATTCAACAAACTCACATCTCAAATCTATGCCAGAATAAAAATTTAACTTCATATTATTCACAATTCCAACATGAATAAATATCATTGGGAGAGGAATTAATTTCCATAACATTCCGATAAAAAAAAAAGTTAGCAAGACTTTAAATACTTTCTTCATAAAATACTTAAAACCCTAGTTCTAAGTGACCACACACACACACACACACACACACAGATATATATATATATATATATATATATATATATATATATAATATATATACCAAACACATTCTGTTGTAATCATAAATACATTATTTATTTATTACAATTTGCAAAAGGGACAGACATTGGGCCACATAAATCAGAATGAATGTGTTCAAACTTTGTATGTGCTCTCAAATCATAATCATGAAATGGTTGTATGTTTTTTTTTCCGAAGATACAAGCATCACATTTCTTAAGATTCCTAGGAATTGTAGGAAAACTAATAACACCATTTTCCTTCAAAAAATGAACGTTCACATTCAAATGTATAAATATAATTTTCCATAAAAGACTTGATATAAGAGTACCTTCATCATAGTGAGAACAATACGAAAATTTTTGTGCATGAGAAAAGGTTCCTTGTAACTTTAGAAGTATTTATTCTTCCATCCCAATCATGACAACTGAGTTTTTTGATGCTTTTATGACCTCAAATTTTCCATTGAATATGTGAATAGAGTATCCTTACTCACAAATGTGGACTTCATTCGCAATAGAAGAGATTATGTTTTGGCAATCTATCCTTATTCAAAATTCCTCTCCAAGTTTTATGTAAAGGCGAGTGGATGAATTTTCTAATTAACAATTCATATCCTACTCTCACAATGTATATATTCTTCTTACTACCCATCCACATACATCGATCCAATATTGAAGTAGCAATTGTGGTGAAACCTTTCAGTCCTTTGACTACCTTTCACTAATGATTTTGAAGATTTGAGGGGACATTCAGAAATTGGTAGCCAACCCATTAACCATTGGGATCCTATCTAAATATATCATTGATCAGGTTCAATCCATTTGTGTCCATATATTTATCTAATTACATTAGTCCTTAATTCTCGCTGAATAGATCTACTAAAGGAATTTGAAACCTGCAAACCCAAATGGTCCATGATAATCGGGGCCACCACTTTACATAATTTCCAAATTTTAAAACCTTTGTCTAGCCATGATTTGTTTTTCGTTCCAATGAGTATATTCTTATGGAAATATGTGTGCACAAAGGAAAATTTACACCATTCTTTGGAATATGAAAGGAGGCACCAAACTATATTCATGCAAAATCTACATTCATGATCTTGGGATCTCTTATCGCTAATCCACCAAAGTTTCTAGGAAGGAACATGGTATTCAAATTCACTAAATGAAATCTATGTTCATTTTTCTTTCCCCCTTTCAAACTAAACTTCCATAATAGGGCACCAATTTGAATAATTACTCCATTGGGGGAAGGTAAAGTTCAACCCGTATAAGCTTACAGATATGAAAACACTAGCTCTATTAAGACATCGTTTCCTGCCACATTTAACCATTATGGCCCCAAGGTTGTATTCTCTTTTCTATTTTCTACAGGAATTTCCCCCATTCATCTGCATTAGATGCTCTAATTGAAATTGGGATTCCTAAATATTTCAATAATTCGACTTTGTTGATTGAAAACTCCACTATCCTTGACATCTCATTCAAAATTCATTCAACACCATCCCAACTATATAATAATCATTTATTTTTATTGATCATGATACCTAATAGATAAAGGTAGGTGTTTATATATATTTTTAATCAGAAGACTATTATTTTGGAGGAACCTCTCAAATGGAGAGTATCATATGCAAAATTAGAGTTATTTACACCTTTACCATTTCATGTGATACTCAATACCATCAAATTGTCTTCTTACCTGGATTTCTCCAAATCCATACTAGGAAATTTAGTCATATTTATGTGATGTAGAGGAGACAAAGGGTAACCCTACCTTAACCCTCCAGAGGCAAAACAAAAAAAGTGGGACAGTCATTAACTAATGGTGTAATCCATGGGGAGCTAATAGATTCTTTTATCCACGTTATAAATTCCCTACATAACCCCAATTTCTCTAACATTCGGAAAACAAAAAATTTCCATACTCAGTCAAAGGAATTGACCATATCAAACTTTGTCACCATTCTTGGCTTACATAATTCGCTTCTTAAATTAATTTCTTCCTAGACAAGAATGATAATATCCAATATTTATCTCCATTACATGAATCCTCCCTCATTCTATGATATGGCATCCAACAATATTTTTTTTCAATTTTTTCATGATGATCTTTGTTAAAACTTTATAAGCCGAGTTAGAATGAGAGAGGTCAAAATCAGGTGAAAATTACTAGACTTATTTCTTTGTGAACAAGAACCAAAAAGGACAAGTTAGTTATTCGGTCGATCTTCTCTTTACTTCGAGCATTATCCAACATCTACATCATGTAATTTTTAATGATAAACCAAAAACTTCTATAAAAAAATTTCGAGAATCCATCAAGGCTCAGGGATTTATCTCAGTCCAAATATTGCTATCATAAATACAAACAAAAATAACAAATTTAACAATCGAATGAGAACTATTACCCAGGACTAGAACTCCAGCCCCAGGACGAGAACTCTAGCCCAAAAATTCCAGAACAAACAGGAAAAAACACCCCAAAGAAAAAAAGTCTGTATAATTTCCGTGTTGTCAGAGGAGGCCCAATTTCCAAATCTAGAAACTAAAGATTCTTGTCTATCAATTCCTTCAATGGTTCCTCTTTAGCACCTAGAACCTCATCATCATCTTTTGGCTCATAGAATTGGAAACAAATTTTGCATCTTGGACATAATTTTCCTTCTTCTCTAGCATGTGGTTGCATTGGCATTGGCATACATCTATTACATTCTTCTCTACTATGTGGGTGCAGTGGTATATACATACACGTACAATAATGATGAGAAAAAAATGTCTCTCCATAAACATAAGAAATTGTGTTTCCACACCTACACATCACCCTATTGCATCAGTACGCCTTGATTGAATCCACCTAGAAAATGTTACATTTTCTTATCACGACTTTCATCATCCTCTCTTCAACTTTCCTCTAAAGAGAAGTCCCAGATTGTTTTTCAAACTCTTTAGAGCTTAATGGTAAGTGACTGGGTCTCTTACATTAGATACAAGAAGAATTTAAAAATTTCACATTTGGATAGTCGGTGACTTGTACACACTTGTATATTTCATATGGAATGTTAAAAAATGGGAAATTTTTTTTTTTTTCAATTTGAGCTTTAACAATAAAATCTTGGTCCATGAGATATTCATCTTTTTCAAGAACATCATCTAGGATAAATTTACTACTATCTATCAAAGGAATCGACTCCTTAGAGTGATAAATATCCATGCAGGAAAGAGAGCCATATGCATGTGTACTTCTCACACCTCCATAAATGATTTCCTCAACCTCCCTCCTTATAAATTTAAAACAAAATTGGTTCCCATCTCTACATTGTACCATATTTTTAGATTGATAATCCCAATAGAAACAAGGACATTTAATATTCGTTGCTTCAACCACTTCTGACTCTACTTATAAATTCTCTCCATAAACCATTTTAACCTTATTGCTCTCTTTCTTGGAATTACGGCGTTATCTCTCGTAAGCTAATCTTTATTCTTGCCTAATCCTCCTTTGATAGTCAACTTCTTCTTTAATTATGGATTCAATCTCCTCTTTGTAACTTATGCTTCCCTAATCCCCCTTTGATGGTCAATTTATTCTTTAATTATAGATTCAATCTCCTCCTTTTGGGAATTATAGAGCTCATGTCTTCTAAAAGATGATATTTTTGCTTCTCTACTCCTCCTTTCATTGTTGCTTCATTAATTATGGCCTTACCCTTTTTTCCTTTTCCTTTTGGGAATTACTAAGTTGTCTCCTGAAACAAGATATTGGTCCTCCTTTCATCACCTACTCTCATGACTTCCGAAGGTCCATTGTTTGACACATACAAAGGAACTAAATTTTTTCCGATAGAAATAGAAATAGGTGCATTGTGTGAAGAAGATGATGAACATGCAGAGATAGTTGGTGAATATTTTGTGTATAATCTCTCTAAATTTTGGCGTGATAATTGATATCTATAATGCCAGATAATCCCTTACCACACGAATCTATATCTAAGACAATTTATAAATAAATGCGATACATAATTAAAAATAAGCCTACTCAAAATTAATTTTTAATCCAACAATATAATTAAGTTGGAAATATCCTTTCATACCCCCAAAACCTCGACACAAGGTAAAAATATTCTTAAAAGTGATGACAAACTAAAAATATTTATTATTTGTTAGGATAGATGGTTTAGATATATTTTAAAAGTAATGATAATATTTTTCCTTCTGTATTTACTTTAAAAAATGTTATAAAATTAACTAAAATAAAATATTACTTTATGTTACTTTATGAAGCAATGATAATATTCTGCCTTATATTACTTTTAACTTTTTATTTATCAATTTTAATGTTTATTTTTTTAATTTATTAATTTTAATGTTTCTTTTTTTCAAATTTAGCCAACGCACACACACACACACACACACACATATATATTGGTACCCTTGGATAGTCAGATCAGTGAAAGGGATAGTCAGATCTGACCTTCCAACATAATTCTTCTTGTCATTTCTACCTTCTTTTGCCATGCCTTAAGTAATGTAGCATCACTAGAACCTGGCTTAGGAACATCACTATCGATGAACTCCTTCAGTCCATTATCTTCCAGCACCGCCTCCATCCTATCCTTCCAAGCTATGTAATTTATTATTTAGCGTACCCTTGGATAGTCAGATCAGTGAAAGGGATGTACTATGGGTAAGTTTGTGAAGACCACCTTTCATGAGAAGGAGAACCATGCTTTAGGGATCCTAGAGAGAATTCACACAGATGTGTGTGGATCTTTCTCGATTGCTTCAACAGAAAAACACAGGTATTATGTTATATTTTTTGATGAATATGCTCGTATATGTTGGACCTTCTTCATGGAGAAGAAGAGTGAAACATTCTCAAAGTTCTCTGAGTTTAAAGCATTGGTGGAGAAGAAGTCGGGGAAGCAAGTGAAGGCTCTGTGGAGCGATAATGGTGGTGAATATATCTCGAACGAATTCAAAGACTTCTGTAGCAAAGAAGGAATTTGAAGAGAACTCATAGTGCCTCATAACCCACAACAAAATGGGGTTGCGAAGATAAAGAACAAAACAATCGTGGGTGCTGCATGAACAGAGCCTACTGATGCACTTGTGGGCAGAAGCATGAAACATTGCGATTTATGTGCAAAACCATTGTCCTCATAGAGTACTTGCCATGAGTACACCTGAAGAAGCTTTCTCATTTGAAGATTTTTGGATCATTTGTTTACATTCATGTGACAAAAGACACCAGGAAGAAGCTAGAGCTAACTGCAGAAGTTGGGATATTTGTGGGGTACACAGAAACACCCCATAATTATCGTGTGTATTTTCTAGACAGTTGAATGACTGTGGTGCGATGGGATATAAAATTCAATGAGGTGAAAGCCATGAAGTTGTCGCTTGAGAGGGAGCTACACTTGCTTGCAGAGAAGGAACTTCTTGTTCCCAAAGATGAGCCTCTAGATGTGGATCAACCATAGGAGGAGATTCATGGAGTGGATGGGTCCACTGATGTAGAACCAAACATCAGAACAGGAAAAAAGTGTACCACATAAGCTGAGAGACTGAAGCTTGATGCGACACAGAATGTAGGAGTCCCTACATGAGAAATTATTACAAAAATTATTAAATTAACCTATCCTCTCAATAAGTGTGCACACATTTTAAATATTTTAGGATTAAGATAAAAAATTATAGTTTATATTTTACTATGACCTACTATATACCTTCTCCACCAAAGGTACGCTTTTTATATAGGTTTTTTTTTTTTTTTTGAAATAAGAAACATGCAGATAGTTTCTCATATAACATATGCTTTCTAAAGTTTTTGGGTACCAGTATCAATATATATTGACGATCCAACTTATTTTTGATGTAAATGAGGATGTAAAATAGAAATAATTGGACAGAAGGTTTAAAACATTTTTAAAATACACTAACCATGAAATTCATAGATTTTGATAGGGCGTTGGTCAACAAAATTGGTACAACAATAGATTCAAAATGACCAAATTTTGTATTTAATAAGTTCTTGGGATATTATTACATGGTATCGAATCCTAAAATCATTCATAGAAAATACCTATAGTCCCATGAGTTGATAAAAAATATTGTTTGTGTGATGCACTGCGTACTTATTTGTAATGGTGGTTTTTGTATATTAATGTAATTATTGCATAGCATTAGGGTTCAATCCCTTTTCTTCACAAAATAAAAAGTAATCCCGAAGGTGATATGTTGGGCTTGATCGAACCCTCATAAATAAGTTCCTTGAGCTACACATTAAACTCATTAGGTGCTATGATTTTCAAGAGACTACCTTCTACATCGGAAAGCTATTAATGACCCTTCCTCACACTATTAAACCCAAAAAAAATATGAATTTAAAAAAGGAGGGTAGCTAGCCACAAGAAAAACCCATTTATTAGTAACCCCCAAGAGATATTAAAATTTAAAATACTAAGAAGACCTAAATGTGTACACAAAATAACCTCCTAAGGGAACTTAAGAACTTATGTTCAAAATGTTTGAAATATTGTCATTGATGGCAAAAGAGCACAAAGGAGCAACACCTGAACTATCATTAAGGAAAAGGATTAGAGAAGCAGTAGCAACAAGGCAAAGATGCGGATCGGGAAATAATGTAGTAATAAAACATAAAAGAGAGGCAAGGAGTAGCATTAGACCATCAGCAAAGGCACCAAATGAGAAAAGGAAGCAAAAGGAAAACGTAAATGTAACAAAAAAAGGAAAATGAAGAAAAAATACAAAGGCATCAAAGGCAACAAGCATGATAATCGCAAGTCGGGGTGAACCACAAAAAAAAGAACAAGCTTAGGAAAGTTTATCGCTTTTAAAAAGGGGACAAAGTGAACTATTTCAGTGCACAATAGAAGACAATTGGATTTCCAAGACACATCGAGGACTAGACATCTTACACAATCATTTTTTTAATTGAATATTGTATTAATCACATAGCAAAAGGTAATTATCAATTACATTGTTTATGTGTGGAGGAACCAGTCGTGCTGAGACATGACCACTGAAAGAAGAAAAATAGACTAAGGTAGAGAACACTTAGAAGAATTCCAAAGGAAGCGATCGGACGACAAATATCGAGTCGCAGAATCAAAGTCTTAAGATTTAACGGCCAAGATCAGAACTGGTGGAAGAGATCAAGAACAACCACGTGAAGGATGAGCAGATAGTGAAGATTAGATCACAAAAGTGAAGGTGTGAGATCAACGATGGACAACGACTTGTGAGTTCGCACATTACAATTGTTAGCAGATAGTGTTAAGTCCATCACAAGGTAAGTTAAACTATATGCAATGCGAAGCAGAGAAGGGAACGTGTCAGTACTACACAATATCGCAGATCACAAGAAATAGAGGGTAAACACAAAGTAAATATTATAAAGTTTGGAGTGCGATCAGGCTAGGACCATTAGATCTAGGGACAGATCAATAGAGTACAATGAATCGTGAGTTCGCACATCACAAATGTTAGCAAATAGCGCTAAGGTATGTTAATTTGTTTTGTGATGTGGTAAGGTTAGGATGTTGCGATGCGGGGAAAGGGAGGAGCCATGTGTGAGTAATGAGCATTAGCGCACATCACTAATTTTATGTTTTTCTACTTAAGGTTCACACGGTAAGTTATGTTGGATGCGATGCCATACGATCACATATCGCGCAAGACAAGAGATACATTTAGTGCTAAATCTTAAAAGTTACGGGCAAGAGAAGTGCGATGTACTATGATTGGTCAAGTATTGTGGGATTCAATAACCCATGTTCTGTGTCTTTTATGTGCATTCTATTATAAAGTATGTGTTGTTTGATCACTAACGTATGTATGTGGAATAAACTCCTATATTGTACTCCGCTGCATTAAAAGGGAGTTTATGTGGACCATGACCCAGAAGTCCACAAGGTTTGTGTAAATAAGCTATCCAAGATGAGAAGTGTCATGTAGATGTAGCTGTGTGTTGAAAGAAAAGGCTGAACGAGGATGAAAGTACCCGTGTAACAAAAGAAAAGACTGAACACAACAATAAAAGCCTCGGGTAAGAAAAATGACTTGGAGCTTGTGCAGAATAGTGCAACAACATGGGTCCACTCCGGAAGAAAGGTAGTCATGTAGAACAATTGGAATATATCTGAAAAAACATAAAAGACAAAGGGACAGCAAGGAGAAGATGAGAAACACACAACAAATCTAGGAATATGAAAGGGCTGAGTGAAATATTTGATTGTAACTATAAATTTATTAATTATTTTATGTTATTCGTGATGCAAAGGCAAGTCTCCAAGGAAAATAAAAACTCCATTTAATACTTGAACGAGTGTATATATTTTTGTAACATCCTAAACATGTTGAGTGAGGAAATGAGTGGGTGGAAGGCAAGATTCATGCCTATTCACTTCATATCCCACATAAAATGAAAACAGTCACGATGTGATCTCTATAAATGATGTTATTGTAATATGCATAGAGAGGTTAGAGAGTGGAAGAATGAGAGAGAGAATATAGAGATGATGTGTAAACCAACAGCTGATATGAAGCAGATTGGAAGGTTGTTAGGACAACATTGAAGAAGGAGAAAAAGAGAGCCGATATCCAGGTAAATCATCATATGATTTTATTATAGTGTGAGGGTGTTGGTGCTTCCATATCAAGTTGTAGCGTAATAGATGTCCAGTTGTAGCTAGTTGAGGTAGGAGCCTCATTTGGGTTGTAGCCTATGGAAAATAGATGGGAGTTGGAGCTTCCTCACAAGTTCTAGCTTGCATAATCTGGGGTAGTAGCCTCTTGTAGTTTGGAGCCTACAAAAAATCAGTTATGAGAGGGAGTTGGAGCTTGCCTTTACATCAAAAAAATAATAAGATGTGGTTTTCTCCCTTTATGGGTTTCCACTTATATCTGTTGTCCATGTGCTTGATGATTAAGTGTTGATGTGATTTTTTAATACTTTTAATTACTTGTTTTCCACACATTACCTTTTTTGATCCATTATGTATTAAGTTGCTTATGAAATGAAGGTCTAAATGAGTTGAATGAAAAGTTTAAATTTCCATGCATGTATTAAATTGATTCACCCCCCCCCCCTCTCAGTTTAACTAAGGGTTCATCAATTGGTATCAGAGCCAGTTCCTTTTGTATCAGTTTAACAACTGTAAGGAGATCACAGGTTCACAAAATGGCTAGCCTAGAAGGATGCTCAACAAATAAAGGCCCATTATTTACTGGCAGAACATATTATTTCTGGAAAATAGGAATGAGGACATACATAATGTATCTAGGAATAGAAGTTTAGGCTTCTGTGGAAGAAGGATATTCTCCAAAGGATACTCACACAGAAAAAGGAAGCCAAAAAAAACTTCATAGCTAATGCAAAACCCATGAATGCACTTTTAAGCAGTCTGTACAAGTCATAATTTATCAAAGTAAATCACAGTGAGTTTTCCAAAAGTATCAGGGATAAATTAGAAAATATCCATGACCGGGATAAAAAAGGTGAATATGGCCAAACTACAAGCCTATAGAGCTGAGTTTGAAAATGTAAAAATGAATAAAGATGAAGATGTAGCAAGTTTCTTCTTAAGGGTTGCAAAAGTTGTGAATAACATGAAAGCTCTGGGAGAAACCATTAAGAAATGTGTAATTGTTAAAAAGATATTGAGATCTTTACCATCTAGGTTTAACGCTAAGGTTTCTACCATAGAAGAAATAACAAACTGGGAAACAATGACCATGAACCAATTGCTTGGAAACTTGATAGCCTATGAGATGAAACTTCCAGAGGGGAAGTCAAATGTTATGGAGGAAACCTTCAAGGTAGAAAAGTGCAGAGAAGAGAAGGAAGGTACATGCTCCTGCTCTGATGAAGAAGAGGCAAAATTTGTCACAATATTTGAGAAATGCACATATTAGTATAAAGGTAAAATTCCATTTAAGTAATTTAACTGTGGAAGGGTAGGGCACTATGCATCAAAATTTCCTCATTCAAGAGGGAAAGAGAAAACCAGTTTCAACAATAAGAAGAAAGGGAACATATTCAATAGAATAAAATTCTATGCCCAATAGGACAACGATGCATTTGGGAGCTCAGATGAATCCCCCAATGAATAAGGAACATCAGAAGTCATTTTGATGGCCAAGGAAGAGATTGAGGAAGATCTTTAGGAATTTGAAAAATAAGGGGAGGTAGGTCTTGAAGGGGAGCTAATTGGTGCGTTGGAGGAAGTAGACAGACTTAAACTTAAGAGTAAGAAACAGAAAGAGATTCTTCTGAAATATGTAAAGACAGAACCAGATTCAGAAGATCTTATTAAAATGAAGATTGAACTAGAAGAATAAAGTAAAATAGAGGATATTCTGAGAAGAGAAATAAATGTAAAAAATCAAGAGCAAGAAAAACTGGAAGAAGAAGTGGTAATCTTGAGGAAGAAATTAGAAAAGTCCCAAATTGAATTAAATATGAATATTTCCCAAATGAAAAGTTCTAGAAGTTTGGAAAAAATTATAAGTGCTCAAAGAACTCCTCATATGAAGGCTGGGATAGGTTATGAAGGAGAAACCAACAAATCCAAGGCAGAAGATAACAATAATATCATTTTTGTAAAAGTTGTAAAGAATAATGAAGTAGAAAATAGGGGATCCATAGAATTAGAAACAGGAAATAAAATGTTATATAATGAGACAAATAGAAACAAGCAGCAACCTCAAGCGAAAAAGAAATAAATGAAGAAATAGTCAATTGTGAAAGACTGATATGCTCCTAAGGATGAGTTGAAAAAATTCAGAAGATATAAAAGGAGGTTCCTTCCACCTGTGACAAGCATCACTTGCTTTTCCTGCCACAAACCTGGACATATTGCGGCATTCTATAGACAAAGAAAATACAGTCCAATCAACAAAAGATGCAACAAACGAAAAGACTACCTCTAACAACTCTCTCTGCTGGAGACATATACTACTGCCATGGGTATTTTTTTTGTTGTAAAGGGTTAGGCCATAAATACATGTAGTGTAGAGCGTATATATAGAGATTGATGTATGGAAACTCAAGGGGAATTATTAACAATGATGGATTTACTCATGTACAAAACCTATTCAGAAATACAATCAAATTTTTTAAATTCCATAAAAATGGCCACAAGTCTAATGAATGTCCTCTCAAATACTGCGATCCATATCCTCTGAAAGGTTATAGAGAAAACAACTGCATGTAATGGAAAATGAAACTAAATAAATGTTATCTGGCTCTAATTACTTAAGATCTGAACAATCCATGGTATGTGAACAATGGGTGCTCAAAACATATTACTGAGACTGAAGCAAGTTTGTAACTTTTAATCAAAAGAAATCTCGGAATGTAACATTCGGTAATTATAAAGAAGGGAAAATCAAGGGAAAAGGTATAATCATCCTGAATAATAGAAGAGGAGAGGCTCAAGATGTATTGTTTGTAGACGGTCTGAAAGCCAATCTGATAAGTGTTAGTCAAATGTGTGATAAGGGTTGTGTGGTCGTTTTGAGAGCCCAAGACTGTGAATTAAGGTCAATCACCACAGGAAAGACCTTGGTCAAAGGTGTTAGAATAGAGATTAATGTTTAAAGATTAGAATAAAAGAATGAAGCATGCCACATTAGTAAACATGATGAATATTTGTTGTGGCATAGAAGATTAGGACATCTAAATTTTGACCACATCATCAAAAAAAGAAAAAAGGAAGCTATTAGAGATTTTCCTACAATAAAGAAGCCACCAAATTCCATATGTAAGTCTTGCCAACTGGGAAGACAAAATCACACAATGTTCAAATATAAAGACCAACTATCTACAAGAAATCCCCTTCAGCTCGTACACATGGACCTGTGTGGACCTTCAACAAAAAATGCACCAAGTGGAGAATTGTATTTCATGCTGATAATATATGATTTTTCCAATTTAACGTGGGTGTCATTTCTCAGATACAAATCCGAAGCATTTGAAAAATTTAAGATATTCAAGGCACTGGCAGAAAATCAAACTAGATGTAAACTAAAATGCATCAGATCAGACATAGGAGGTGTATTCACAAATGATGATTTTGCAGAACTATGTAATGAATGTGGGATAAAACAACAGTTTATAGTTTAAGGTACACCTCAACATAATTGAGTGGCAGAGAGACAAAATAGGTCAGTACGACAAATTTCCAGAGCAATGATGCAAGAAATAAACATTCCCCAAACCTACTGGGCATAAGCAGTATATACAATTGTCCATATTCTCAACAAATATCATCTAAGACCAAATTGTGACAAGACTCCATTTGAATTATGGCATGGGAAACTGACATCAATCAAGCACTTTAGAGGTTTTGACAGCAAATGTTTCATAAAGAATAATGATGAAAAACTAGGGAAGTGTGATGCAAGAGCTGATGAAGGAATATTCTTGGGATATGCATCCAAGTGTAAGGGATACAGGTGCTACAATAAAATACTGCATAAAATTGTGGAAATCATTGATGTGATATTCGATGAAGATCTACCAGACAAAACCAAAAGTAGAAACTATGTTGATCCTCCAAATGATCATGAAGATGAGAGTCAAGAAAATGAAGAACAGGGTAAGACAAAAGTAGATACAAATATAAACTCAAAAGGACCCTCGAGACACACTCAGAAGAACCATACTGAAGATAAAATAATTGAATAGAAGAGTGTAGGATTCCTAGCTAGAAAACAACTATCTAAACAGACCGAGGAGGTGTACCTAGCTATGCTGTCACAGATAGAACTGAAAAATTTCGATGAAGCCAACAAAGAAAAAAATTGGGTAAATGCTATGAATGAAGAATTATACCAGATTTAGAAGAACGAGACCTCGGAGTTAATGCCAAAACTTGTTGGGAAAAATTTCATTGACACAAAGTGGATTTTCAAGAATAAGATGAATGAACAAGGCGAGGTAATTAGAGATAAAGCCATACTTGTATGCAAGGGATAATCTCAAATTGAAGGATTTGACTATGATGAAAATTTTTCCCCTATAGCAAGGATGGAAGAAATTAGAATGTTTTTGGCTTTTTCATGCTATCATGATTTCAAGGTATATCAAATGGATGTGAAGTTTGCCTTCGTGAATGGAGATCTAGAGGAATAAGTCTACATGGAACAACCTGAAGGATTTTACTTAGCAAATAAACATGAGTATGTGTGAAAATTAAAGAAAGCCCTATATTATCTCAAATATCACCACGTGCATTGTATTCTAGGCTGGACAAGTACTTTCAAAAACAAGGTTTCAAGAAGGGAGGAGTAGACAACAATGTGTATATAAAGGCTGATGAAAATGGACTCTTAATTGTAGTAGTATATGTAGATGACATCATGTTTGGTAGCAACAAGGATGAGTTAGTAAAAGTATTTGCAGAAGAGATGAAGTCAGAATTTGAGATGTCTCTGATTGGAGAGCTTATCTACTACCTATGATTTCAAATTCTACAAAAGAATAAAGACATGTTCATTTCACATGAAAAATACTTAGGAGACATGTTAAAAGGATTCGAAATGGAATACTGCAAACTTGTGTCAATGCCCATGATCATTGGATGCAAGTTATGTGCTGATGATGGATCCGTAAGTGTAGATCAAAGGTTTTACAGATCTATGATAGGAATTTTTCTATACCTAACTTCCTCTAGATTAGACATTATGTTGGAAGTAGGACTTCTGGCAAGATATCAAGCAACACAAAAATAAAATCACTTGCTAGAAATCAATAGGATATTTAGATACCTACAAGGAACTGCTCATTATGGCATATGGTATCCAAAAAAGAAAGACTTCACATTGATAGCATATACAAATGCATATTGGGTCAGCTTTGTGGATGATAGGAAAACCGAAAGTGGAGGTGCATTTTATTTGGGAGAATGTCTGGTTGTGTGGTTAAGAAAGAAGCAAACATTTGTCTCTCTATCTACTGCATAAGAAGAATACATAGCAACAACATCTTGTTGCACACAAGTAATGTGAATGAAAAAAACTCTCCAAAACATTAAGGTAAGCAACACTAAACCTATTTCTATCAAATGTGACAATAAAAGTGCAATAAGTATATCAAAAAATCCAGTACTTCATTCTAAAACCATGCAAATCCCAATAAAGTACCACTTCCTCAGAGAATAAGTAGTAGAGAAAATAGTAAAGATGGAGTACGTACCAACAAAGGAACAAACAACAAGCATATTCACAAAACCTCTTGCTAGAGAACCATTCAAATATCTAAGAGACAAAATAGCGGTAGATACTCTATGATATGATCAATATATATATATATATATGTGTGTGTGTGTGTGTGTGTGTATGTATGTATGTATTATGATGGAAACACACCAGCAAAGGCTGCAATATAAGGAACATAAATAGTGTAGTAGACAAGTGATAGTTAGTATCATACAAGAAATAATCATTCCAGGGGGAGAGCAAACCATAAAAGTTATCACAGAGGAGCTAGAGCTATGAAGCTTGTAAAGATCTCCAGAGTATGGTATGGTACGGTTCCTCAAGACCGGAGTATTATGACAGAAGTGCGTCAAAATTATAGAACATATCACCTCTATCAAGCAGTAAGGGATATAAGTACAGAAAATTCTATGGTGACATTCCCTCCATTCATGCAATATCAATAATTTTCAAAGTGTTCTCCCAAATAATATTATACACCAGCCTACAGCAGCAAAGTATAAATTTAGAAGGCCTATAAACAACTCAGAGATAAGTAATGCAAGGAGATAATCTACACTAGGAAATATGAAACCCTTTACCATTGATGTTAAAGAGGGAGGAAAGGCAAGCAGAAGAAGAAAAAATATTCTGAAAAGCAAGTAGAGGAAGAAAGACATCTCTCAGAATGAAAAGGGGAGGAATTCTTGGAGGAAGTATTGAAGTATTGGAGTGGTGGAGGAAGTGTTGCCATCAATTACAAAGGGGGAGATTGTTGGAAATATTTTAGTTGATGGAAAAGAAGCACAAAGGAGCAGCACCTGAACTATCATTAAGGAAAAGGAGAAATAAGCATCAATAATAAGGCAAAGAAGCGGATTAGGAAATAATGCAGTAAGAAAACATAAAAGAGAGGAAAGGAGCAACATTAGACCATCAGAAAATGCACCAAAGGAGAAAATTCAACAAAAAGGAAAAGGCAAAGGTAACAAAAAAATCCAAAGGCAGCAAAAAGTCAAAGGTGGAAAAGGAAACAAACATGATAATCCCAAGTCGGAGTGAATCACAAACATAATAACAAGATTAGGAGAGTTCAACTCTTTTAAAAAGGTGACAAAGTGAACTGCTTCAACGCACATCAGAAGGCAATTGGATTTGCAATACATAATGAGGACTAGAGATCTTACACAATCCTATATTTGATTGAATATTGTATTAATCACATCGCTGAAAGCAATAAAAAATTACAGTGTTTATGTGTGGAGGAACCGGTGGTGCACAACGGTGACATCTAAAAGAAGAAAAATTGACTAAGGTCGAGAACACTTAGAAGAATTCCAAGGGAAGCAATCAGAAGGCGAAGATCGAATCACAGAATTGAAGTTTTAAGATTTAACGGTAGAGATCAGAGCGGGTGGAAGAGATGAAGAAGAACCGCGTGAAGGATGAGAAGATGGTCATGATTATATCGCAGAAGTAAAGGTGGCAGATCAATGGCAGATGATGAATCGCAAGTTCGCACATCACAAATGTTAATAGATAGTGTCAAGGTCATTACAAAGTAAGTCAAATTGTATGTGATGCGAAGTGGAGAAGTGCACATGCCATCACTACGCAATATCACAGATCGCAATAAATAGAGGGTAACCACAAAGTAAATATTGTAAAGTGCGAAGTGTGATCAGGTGATGGCCATCAGATCTAGGCGCAGATCAATGGCAGATGGTGACTTTCGATTTTGCACATCGCAAATGTTAGCAAATAGTGCTAAGGTATGTTAATTTGTTTTGCAATGCGGTAAGGTTAGAAAGTTGCAATGCGGAGAATGGGATAACCCATGTGTCGGCATTATGCATTAGCGCACATCGTTTATTCTATGTTTTTGTTCTTACGGTTCACACAGTAAGTTACGTTGGATGCGCTGTGATACAATCATATATCGCACAAGACAAGAGATACATTTAGTGATAAATGTTAAAAGTCACAGGCAAGCAAAGTGCGATGTACTATGATTGGTCAAGTATTGTGGGACCCAATAACCCATATTCTGCATCTGTTATGTGCATTTTATTATAAAGTATGCACTATTTGATCAATGTATGTATGTTGTATAAACTCCTGTATTATACTTTGTTGTGTTAAAAGGGATTTTATGTAGACCATGACCCACAGGTCCACGGGGTTTTTGTAATGAAGCCGACTAGGATGAAAAGTGGCATGTATATGCGCCTGTGTGTGAAAGAAAAGGCTGAACATGGGAGAAAAGTCTTGGGTAACAAAATAAAAGTCTGAACACAATAAGAAAAGGCTTGGGTAAGAAAAGGACTCAGAGCTCATGTATAATAGTGCAACAACATGGGTCGAGTGGGGAAAAATGGCGGTCATGCAACGTAGTTGTAATATAACTGCAGAAACATAAAAGACAAAGGGATGACAAGAAGAAGAGGAAAAACACACAGCAAATATATGAAGCTAAAAGGGATGAGTGAAATATTTGATTATAACTATACCTGTAATAATTATTTTATATTGTTTTTGATGCAAATCCAAGTCTCCAAGGCAAAGAAAAACTCCGTTTAATACTGAAACGAGTGTATATATTGTTGTAACATCCTAAATATGATGCGAGAGGAAATGAGTGGGTGGAAGGAAAGAGTCGTGCCTGTTCAATTCATATTCCCACATAGAATGAAAACAATCATGATGTGATCTCTATAAATGATGTTATTGTAATATGCATAGATATGTCAGAGAGTGAAAGAATGAGAGAGGGAAGATATAGATGCTGTGCAGACCAAGAGTTGATATGAAGCAAATTCGAAGGCTGGTAGGACAACATTGAAGAAGGAGAAAAACAAAGCTGATATCTAGGTAAGTCAACATATGATTTTATTGTAGTGTGAGGGAGTTGGTACTTACATCTCAAGATGTAGCTTGATAGATGTCCAATTCTAGGTGGTTGAGGTAGGAGCCTCCTATGGATTGTTGCCTACAGAAAATGGATGGGATTTGGAGCTTCCTTACAAGTTGTAACTTGCAAAATTTGGGGTAGTAGCCTCATGT